>JALMGA010000008.1:19053502-19143502 GCA_023333525.1 Aspidoscelis tigris stejnegeri
TTGCTAGGACTAGGGACAGTCCAGGGCTAGGTTTAGGGTGAGGGATAAGGTGAGGGTTAGGATTAGGGCAAGGGCTAAGCGTAGGGCTCGGGCTCGGGCTCGGGCTCGGGCTCGGGCTCGGGCTCGGGCTCGGGCTCGGGCTCGGGCTAGGGCTAGGGCTAGGGCTAGGGCTAGGGCTAGGGCTAGGGCTAGGGCTAGGGCTAGGGCTAGGGCTAGGGTTAGAGCTAGGGCTCGGGCTCGGGCTCGGGCTCGGGCTCGGGCTCGGGCTCGGGCTTGTGCCAGGGTTAGGGTTAGGGTTAGGGCTAGGGATAAGATTAGGGTTAGTGTTAGGGTTAGAGTTTGCACTAGGGCTAGGGCTGGGCTACGGTTAGGGTTAGGACTAGGACTAGCCATAGCCCAAGCCCTAGCCCTCACCCTCACCCTCACCCTCACCCTCACCCTCACCCTCACGCTAGCTCAGCCCTGTATCTAGCCCTAGCCCAACGAGTCACCCTGGCCGTAACCCTAAGCATAGCCCTAGCCCTAAGCCTAGCCCGAGCCCGAGCCCTAAGCCTCACCCTCACCCTAAACCTAACCCTATCCCAAACCCTAACCCTAACCCAAACCCTAAAATTTGCCCAGTCATCGCGCTATCCGTAGCCCTAACAGTCTTCCTCTCCCTCTCCCTCTCCCTCTCCCTCACCCCACCCCAAACCCTAACCTTAGCCCAGGCCTAGCCCTAACCCTGGTCCTAAAACATAACACTAACCCTAACCCTAACCCTAACCTTAACCCTAACCCTAGTCCTAGCAGTAGCACTAGCCCAATCCTAACTTTAAGGTTAACCCTAGCCCTAGCCCTAGCCCTAGACCTCGCCGTACCCCTACCCCTACCCCTAGCCCCAGCCCTAGCCCTCGGCTTAGGCCTAGCATAGCCCTAGGCCTCGAAGTAGTCCTAGTCCTAGTCCTAGTCCTAGTCCTAGTCTTAGTCTTAGTCCTAGTCCTAACCCTAACCCTAACCGTAGCCCAGCCCTAGCCCTAGTGCAAAATCTAACCCTAACCCTAACCCTAACCCAATCTTATCCCTAGATCTAGCTCTAGCCCTAGCCCTAGCCCTAGCCCTAGCACTAGCCCTAGCACTAGCCGTAGCACTAGCCCTAGCCCTAGCCCTAGCCCTAGCCCTATTCCTAGTCCTAGTCCTAGTCCTAGCCCTCGGCCTAGCCCTAACCTTAACCCTAATCCTAGCCCTAACCTGAGCCCAGCCCTAGCCCTAACCCTGGCTCTAAAACCTAGCCCTAACCCTAACCCGAACACTAACCTTAACCCTAACCCTAACCCTAGCACTAGCACTAGCCCTAGCTCAATCCTAAACCGAGCTTTAACCATAGCCATAATCGTAGCGGTAGGCCTAGGCCTAATACTAACCCTAGCCCTAGCCCTAGCCCTACCCTAGCCCTAGCACTAGCCCTAGCCCTAGCTTTACCCTAGCCCTAGCCCTAGCCCTAGCCCTAGCCCTAGCCCGAGCCCTAGCCCTAGCCCTAGTCTTAGTCCTAGTCGTAGCCCTAACCCTAACCCTAGCCCTAGCCGTAGCCGCAGCCCTTCCCTAGGCCTAGCCCTGACCCTAGCTTAAGCCCTAGCCCTAGCCGTAGCACTAGGCCTAACCCTAACCCTAAGCGTAAGCCTAAGCCTAAGCCTAACCCTAGCCCTAACCCAAGCCGGAACAATAACACAAACCCTAACTCTAAGCCTAGCCCTAACCCTAGCTGTAACACTAACCCTCACCTTCACCCTCACCCTCAGCCTAGCCCTGCTCTGACCGTAGATGTAGAAATAGCCCGAAACCTATCCCTAGACCTAATCCTAATCCTAGCCCGAGCCCAAGCCCGAGCCCGAGCTTTAGCCATAGCCATAATCGTAGCACTAGGCCTCGGCCTAATCCTAAACCTAACCCTAGGCCTAAACCTAGGCCTAACCCTAAACCTAATCCTAGCCCAAGCCCAAGCTCTAGCCCTAAGCCTAACCCTAGCCCTATCCCTATCCCCATCCCTATCCCTAGTCGTAGCACGAGGCCTAGGCCTAAACCAAACCCTAGCCCTAGCCCTAGCCCTAGCCCTAGCCCTAGCCCTAGCCCTAGCCCTAGCCCTAGCCCTAGCCCTAGCCATAGCGCTAGCGCTAGCCCTAGCCCTAACCCTAGCCCTAGCCCTAGCCCTAGCCCTCACCCTCATGCTACCTCAGCTCTGGCTCTAGCCCTAGCCCAACCCGTCGCCCTAACCGTAACCATAAAACTAGCTCTAGCCCTAGCCCTAAGCCTAGCCCTAAGCCTAGACCTAGCCCTAGACCTAACCCTAACCCTAACCCTAACCCTAAACCTAAACCTAACCCTAACCCTAACCCTAACCCAAACCCTAACCCAAACCCTAACCCTAATCTTATCCTAAGCCCTAACCCTAACCTTTACCCTAACCCTAGCCCAAGCCCTAGCCTAAGGCTAACCCTAGCCCTAGCCCTAGCCCTAGTCATAACACTAGTCCTAAGCCTAAGCCTAAAGCAAACCCTAACCCTGATCCTAGCCCTAGCCCTAGCCCTAGTCGTACCACTAGGCCTAAGCCGAAACCAAACCCTAACCCTAATCCTAGCCCTAGCCCTAGCCCTAGCCCTAGCCCTAGCCCTAGCCCTAGCCATAGCCCTAGCCCTAGCCCTAGCCCAAGCCCTATCCCTCACCCTCACCCTCACCGTCACCCTCACGCTAGCTCAGCCCTGTATCTAGCCCTAGCCCAACCCGTCGCCCTGACCGTGACCCTAACATTAACCCTAGCCCTAGCCCTAGCCCTAGCCCTAGCCCTAGCCCTAGCCCTTCCCCTAGCCCTAGCCCTAACCCTAACCCTAAACCTCACCCTAATCCTAACCCAAACCCTAACCTTAGCCCAGCCCTAGCCCTAACCCTGGCCCTAAAACCTAGACCTAACCCTAACCCTAACCCTAACCTTAACCCTAACCCTAGCCGTAGCACTAGCCCTCGAAGTACCCCTACCCCTACCACTAGCCCCAGCCCTAGCACTCGGCCTAGGCCTAGCATAGCCCTAACCCTAGAAGTAGTCCTAGTCCTAGTCCTAGTCCTAGTCCTAACCCTAACCGTAGCCCACCCCTAGCCCTCGTGCAAACTCTAACCCTAACCCTAACCCTAATCTTATCCCTAGACCTAACCCTAACCCTAACCCTAACCCTAACCCTAATCCTAATCTTATCCCTAGCCCTAACCCTAACCCTAACCCTAACCCTGGCCCAAGCCCAACTCCTAGCCCTAGCCCTAAGCCTAACCCGAGACTTAGCCCTAGCCCTAGCCCTAATACTAACCCTCTCCTTCACCCTCAACCTAACCCTAGCCCTGGCCTGCCCCTAGTCCTTGCAATAGCCATAACCCTAACCCTGGCCCTAAGCCTAATCCTAGCCCGAGCCCGAGCCCAAGCCCGAGCTTTAGCCATAGCCATAATCGTAGCACTAGGCCTAGGCCTAATTTTAACCCTGAACCTAGACCTAGACCTAGCCCTAGCCCTAGCCCTAGAACTAGCCCTAGCCAAACCCTAGTCCTACTCCTACTCCTACTCCTATTCCTAGTCCTAGCCCTAACCCTAGCCCTAACCCTAAACCTAATCCTAGCCCAAGCCCAAGCTCTAGCCCTAAGCCTAACCCTAACCCTAACCCTATCCCTATCCCTATCCCCATCCCTATCCCTAGTCGTAGCACTAGGCCTAGGCCTAAACCAAACCCTAGCCCTAGCGCTAGCGCTAGCCCTAGCCCTAGCCCTAGCGCTAGCCCTAGCCCTAACCCTAGCCCTAGCCCTAGCCCTAGCCCTCACCCTCATGCTACCTCAGCCCTGGCTCTAGCCCTAGCCCAACCCGTCGCCCTAACCGTAACCATAAAACTAGCTCTAGCCCTAGCCCTAAGCCTAGCCCTAAGCCTAGACCTAGCGCTAGACCTAGCCCTAACCCTATCCCTAACCCTAACCCTAACCCTAACCCTAACACAAACCCTAACCCTAATCTTATCCTAAGCCCTAACCCTAACCCTTACCCTAACCCTAGCCCAAGCCCAAGCCCAAGCCCTAGCCCTAAGTCTAACCCTAGCCCAAGCCCTAGCCCTAGTCGTACCACTAGGCCTAAGCCGAAACCAAACCCTAACCCTAATCCTAGCCCTAGCCCTAGCCCTAGCCCTAGCCCTAGCCCTAGCCCTAGCCCTTGCCCTAGCCCTAGCCCAAGCCCTAGCCCTCACCCTCACCCTCACACTCACCCTCACCCTCAACCTCACGCTAGCTCAGCCCTGTATCTAGCCCTAGCCCAACCCGTCGCCCTGAACGTAACCGTAACATTAGCCCTAGCCCTTGCCCTAGCCCTAGCCCTAGCCCTAGCCCAAGCCCTAGCCCTAGCCCTAGCCCTAGCCCTAGCCCTAGCCCTAGCCCTAGCCCTAGCGCTAACACTAACCCTAAACCTCACCCTCACCCTAACCCAAACCCTAACCTTAGCCGAGCCCTAGCCCTAACCCTGGCCCTAAAACCTAGACCTAACCCTAACCCTAACACTAACTTTAACCCTAACCCTAGCCGTAACACTAGCCCTCGAAGTACCCCTACCCCTACCACTAGCCCCAGCCCCAGCCCTCAGCCTAGGCCTAGCATAGCCCTAACCCTAGAAGTAGTCCTAGTCCTAGTCCAAGTCCTAGTCCTAGTCCTAGTCCTAGTCCTAACCCTAACCGTAGCCCAGCCCTAGCCCTAGTGCAAACTCTAACCCTAATCTTATCCCTAGCCCTAATCTTATCCCTAGCCCTAACCCTAACCCTAACCCTAACCCTAACCCTAATCCTAATCTTATCCCTAGCCCTAACCCTAGCCCTAGCCCTAGCCTTAGCCCTAGCCCTACCCTAGCCCTAGCCCTAGCCCTAGCCATAGCCATAGCCCTAACCCTAGCCCTAGCCCTAGTCTTAGTCCTAGTCCTAGCCCTAACCCTAGCCCTAGCCATAGCTGCAGCCCTTCCCTAGGCCTAGCCCTGACCCTAGCTTAAGCCCTAGCCCTAGCTGTAGCACTAGGCCTAACCCTAACCCTAAGCGTAAGCCTAAGCCTAAGCCTAACCCTAGCCCTAACCCAAGCCGGAACCCTAACACAAACCCTAATTCTAAGCCTAGCCCTAGCCCTAACACTAACCCTCACCTTCACCCTCACCCTCAGCCTAGCCCTGCTCAGGCCGTAGAAGTAGAAATAGCCCGAAACCTATCCCGAGACCTAAGCCTAATCCTAGCCCGAGCCCGAGCCCGAGCCCGTCCTTTAGCCATAGCCATAATCGTAGCACTAGGCCTAGGCCTAATCCTAACCCGAACCCTAGCCCTAACCTAAGCCCTAAACCTAAACCTAAACCTAGCCCAACCCCAAGCCCTAGCCCTAACCCTAAGCCTAACCCTAACCCTAGCCCTAGCCCTAACCCTATCCCTATCCCTATCCCTAGACGTAGCACTAGACCTAGGCCTAAACCAAACCCTATCCCTATCCCTATCCCTATCCCTATCCCTATCCCTATCCCTATCCCTATCCCTATCCCTATCCCTATCCCTATCCCTATCCCTATCCCTATCCCTAGCCATAGCCCTATCCCTAGCCATAGCCCTAACCCTAGCCCTAGCCCTAGCCCTAGCCCTAACCCTAACCCTAACCCTAACCCTAACCCTAACCGTAACCCTAACCCTAAACCTAACCCTAACCCTAAACCTAAACCTAAACCTACCCTAACCCTAACCCTAACCCTAACCCAAACCCTAACCTTTGCCCAGTAATAGCCGTAGCCCTAACCCTAACCCTAACCCTAGCCCAGGCTTAGCTCTAGTGCTAGCGCTAACGCAAACGATAACCCAAACCCTAACCCTAATCTTATCCCTAGCCATAACCCTAACCCTTACCCTAACCCTAGCCCAAGCCCAAGCCCTAGCCCTAAGGCTAACCCTAGCCCAAGCCCTAGCCCTAGTCGTACCACTAGGCCTAAGCCGAAACCAAACCCTAGCCCTAGCCCTAGCCCTAACCCTAGCCCTAGCCCTAGCCCTAGCCCTAGCCCTAGCCGTAGCCCAAGCCCTAGCCCTCACCCTCACCCTCACCCTCACCCTCTCCATCACGCTAGCTCAGCCCTGTATCTAGCCCTAGCCCAACCCGTCGCCCTGACCGTAACCCTAACATTAGCCCTAGCCCTAGCCCTAGCCCTAGCCCTAGCCCTAGCCCTAGCCCTAGCCCTAGCCCTAGACCTAGCCCTAGACCTAGCCCAAGCCCTAGCCCTAACCCTAACCCTCACCCTAACCCAAACCCTAATCTTAGCCCAGCCCTTGCCCTAACCCTGGCCCTAAAACCTAACCCTAACCCTAACACAAACCTTAACCCTAACCCTAGCCGTAGCAATAGCACTCGAAGTACCCCTACCCCAAGCCCCAGCCCTAGCCCTAGCCCTAGCCCTAGCCCTAGCCCTAGCCCTAGCTCTAACCCTAACCCTAACCCTAACCCAAACCCTAACCTTTGCCCAGTCATAGCCGTAGCCCTAACCCTAACCCTAAACCTAGCCCAGGCCTAGCTCTAGTGCTAGCGCTAGCGCTAACGCAAACGCTAACACAAACCCTAACCCTAATCTTATCCCTAGCCCTAGCCCTAAGGCTAACCCTAGCCCTAGCCCTAGCCCTAGTCGTACCACTAGGCCTAAGCCGGAACCAAACCCTAACCCTAGCCCTAGCCCTAGCCCTAGCCCTAGCCTAAGACCTAGCCCTCACCCTCACCCACACCCTCACCCTCACCCTCACCCTCACCCTCACCCTCACGCTAGCTCAGCCCTGTATCTAGCCCTAGCCCAACCCATCGCCCTGACCGTAACCCTAACATTAGCCCTAGCGCTAGCACTAGCCCTAGCCCTAGCCCTAGCCCTAGCCCTAGCTCTAGCCCTAGCCCTAGCCCTAGCCCTAGCCCTAGCCCTAGCCCTAGCCCTAACCCTAACCCTCACCCTCACCCTAACCCAAACCCTAACCTTAGCCCGGCCCTAGCCCTAACCCTGGCCCTAAAACCTAACCCTAACCCTAACCCTAACCCTAACACTAACCTTAACCCTAAACCTAGCCGTAGCACTAGCCCTCGAAGTACCCTTACCCCTAGCCCCAGCCCTAGCCCTCGGCCTAGGCCTAGCATAGCCCTAACCCTAGAACTAGTCCTAATCCTAGTCCAAGTCCTAGTCCTAGTCCTAGTCCTAGTCCTAATCCTAGTCCTAACCCTAACCGTAGCTCAGCCCTAGCCCTAGTGCAAACTCTAACCCTAACCCTAACCCTAACCTTAATCTTATCCCTAGCCCTAACCCTAACCCTAACCCTAACCCTGGCCCAATCCGAAATCCTAGCCCTAGCCCTTGCCCTAAGCCTAACCCGAGCCCTAGCCCTAGCCCTAGCCCTAATACTAACCCTCACCTTCACCCTCACCCTAACCCTAGCCCTGGCCTAGCCCTAGTCCTAGCAATAGCCCTAACCCTAACCCTGGCCCTAAGCCTAATCCTAGCCCGAGCCTGAGCCCAAGCCCGAGCTTTAGCCATAGCCATAATCGTAGCACTAGGCCTAGGCCTAATCCTAAACCTGACCCTAGCCCTAGCCCTAGCCCGAGCCCGAGCCCTAGCCCAACACTAGTCCTAGTCCTAGCCCTAGTCCTAGTCCTAATCCCAGTCCTAGTCCTAGTCCTAGCCCTAGCCCTAGGCCTAGCCCTAGCCCTAACCCTAGCCCTAGCCCTAGCCCTAGCCCTAGCCCTAGCCCTAGCCGCAGCCCTTCCCTAGGCCTAGCCCTGACCCTAGCTTAAGCCCTAGCCCTAGCCGTAGCACTAGGCCTAAACCTAACCCTAAGCGTAAGCCTAAGCATAAGCCTATCCCTAGCTCTAACCCAAGCCGGAACCCTAATAGAAACCCTAACACTAAGCCTAGCCCTAGCCCTAGCCCTAACACTAACCCTCACCTTCACCCTCACACTCACCCTAGCCCTGCTCTGGCTGTAGATGTAGAAATAGCCCGAAACCTATCCCTGGACCTAAGCCTAATCCTACCCCGAGCCCGAGCCCGAGCTTTAGCGATAGACATAATCGTAGCACTAGGCCTAGGCCTAATCCTAACCCTAACCCTAGCCCTAACCCTAACCCGAAACCTTGCCCAAGCCCAAGCCCTAGCCCTAAGCCTAAGCCTAACCCTAGCCCTAACCCTATCCCTATCCCTATCCCTAGTCTTAGCACTACGCCTACGCCTAGGCCTAGGCCTAGCCCTAGTCCTAGCCCTAGCCCTAGCCCTAGAACTAGCCCTAGCCCTACGCCTAGCCCTAGCCCTAGCCCTAACCCTAGCCCTAGCCCTAGCCCTAGCCCTAGCCCTCATGCTACCTCAGCCCTGGCTCTAGCCCTAGCCCACCCCGTCGCCCTAACCGTAAACATAACACTAGCCCTAGCCCTAAGCCCAAGCCCTAGCCCTCACCCTCACCATCACCATCACCCTGACGCTAGCTCAGCCCTGTATCTAGCCCTAGCCCAACCCGTCGCCCTGACCGTAACCCTAACACTAGCCCTAGCCTTAGCCCTAGCCCTAGCCCTAGCCCTAGCAATAGTCCTAGCCCTAGCCGCAGACCTTCCCTAGGCCTAGCCCTGACACTAGCTTCTTCTTCTAGGAATTAATCTAGCATTAGTCCACTTTCATAGGCACAGAAGACATCAGCCATGTGACCAATAATTTTCTCTTCACTTTGGCTGCAGTCACACCAGAGCTTTAATCCAGCTTCAGTCCACTTTCACATGAGCCAAGCTTTCTAGCTGGCCATGGGCTAGTCACAGCTCTCTTCTGAGCTCTCACAGCCCCACCTACCTCACAGGGTGTCTGTTGTGGGGGGAAGAACAGAAAGGTTGTCAGCCGCTTTGAGTCCCCTTAAATGGGTGAGAAAAGCGGGGTAGAAAAGCCAACGCTTCTTCTTCTAGGGATTAATCTAGCTTTAGTCCACTTTCATAGGCACAGAAGATATCAGCCATGTGACCAATAATTTTCTCTTCACTTTGGCTGCAGTCACACCAGAGCTTTAATCCAGCTTCCGTCCACTTTCACATGAGCCAAGCTTGCTAGGTGGCCATGGGCTAGTCACAGCTCTCTTCTGAGCTCTCACAGCCCCACCTACCTCACAGGGTGTCTGTTGTGGGGGGAAGAACAGAAAGTTTGTCAGCTGCTTTGAGTCCCCTTAAATGGGAGAGAAAACCGGGGTAGAAAAGCCATTGCTGCTTCTGCTTCTTCTAGGGATTAATCCAGCTTCAGTCCACTTTCACATGAGCCAAGCATGCTAGGTGGCTATCGGCTAGTCACAGCTCTCTTCTGAGCTCTCACAGCCCCACCTACCTCACAGGGTGTCTGTTGTGGGGGGAAGAACAGAAAGTTTGTCAGCCGCTTTGAGTCCCCTTAAATGGGAGAGAAAACCGGGGTAGAAAAGCCATTGCTGCTTCTGCTTCTTCTAGGGATTAATCCAGCTTCAGTCCACTTTCACATGAGCCAAGCTTGCTAGGTGGCTATGGCCTAGTCACAGCTCTCTTCTGAGCTCTCACAGCCCCACCTACCTCACAGGGTGTCTGTTGTGCGGGGAAGAACAGAAAGTTTGTCAGCCGCCTTGAGTCCCCTTAAATGGGTGAGAAAAGCGAGGTAGAAAAGCCAACTCTTCTTCTTCTTCCTCATCCTCCTCTTCTTCTTTTTCTTCCTCTTCTAGGGATTAATCTAGCTTAAGTCCACTTTCATAGGCACAGAAGACATCAGCCATGTGACCAGTAATTTTCTTTTCACATTGGCTGCAGTCACACCTCAGGTTTAATCCGGCTTCATTGCAATTTAAGACTCAGCCAGGGAACACATCAGATTGGCTGTGGTCCCACCTATCTGGTTCTGAGACTTTCTGAACCGGGGCTCTGCCTAGTGACCTCTTAGGCTCCACCCAGCGACCTCTTAAGCTCCACCCAGTGACCTCTTAAGCTCCACCCAGTGACCTCTTAAGCTCCACCCAGAGACCTCTTAAGCTCCACCCAGCACCTTCAGCAGCCCCCGCCTCCCTGGGACTTAGGGCTGTGAACACCCAGCCCTGAAGCCCACAAGCCGCCACTGGGGCCAGGGTTAGGTTTAGGGTTAGGGCTAAGGATAAGATTAGGGTTAGGGTTAGGGTTAGAGTTTGCACTAGGGCTAGGGCTGGGCTACGGTTAGGGTTAGGACTAGGACTAGGACTAGGACTAGGACTAGGTCTAGGGCTAGGGCTAGGGCTAGGGCTAGGGCTAGGGCTAGGGCAAGGGCTAGGGCTAGGGCTAGGGCTAGGGCTAGGGCTAGGCTTAAGGCTAGGGCTAGGGCTTGGGCTTGGGCCAGGGTTAGGTTTAGGGTTAGGGCTAAGGATAAGATTTGGGTTAGGGTTAGGGTTAGAGTTTGCACTAGGGCTAGGGCTGGGCTACGGTTAGGGTTAGGACTAGGGCTAGGGCTAGGGCTAGGGCTAGGGCTAGGGCTAGGGCTAGGGCTAGGGCTAGGGCTAGGGCTAGGGCTAGGGCTAGGGCTAGGGCTAGGGCTAGGGCTAGGGCTAGGCCTAGTGCTACGATTATGGCTATGGCTAAAGCTCGGGCTCGGGCTTGGGCTCGGGCTCGGGCTAGGATTTGGCTTAGGGCCAGGGATAGGGTTAGGGCTATTGCTAGGACTAGGGCCAGGCCAGGGCTAGGGTTAGGGTGAGGGTGAAAGTGAGGGTTAGTATTAGTGCTAGGGCTAGGGCTAGGGTAGGGCTAGGGCTAGGGCTAGGGCTAAGGCTAGGGCTAGGGCTAGGGCTAGGGCTAGGGATAGGGATAGGGATAGGGATAGGGATAGGCTTAAGGCTAGGGCTAGGGCATGGGCTTGGGCCAGGGTTAGGTTGAGGTTTAGGGCTAGGGATAAGATTAGGGTTAGGGTTAGGGTTAGAGTTTGCACTAGGGCTACGGCTATGCTACGGTTAGGGTTAGGACTTGGACTAGGACTAATTCTAGGGCTAGGGCTATGGTAGGCCTAGGGCTAGGATTAGGGTTACGGTTAGATTTGGGTTAGGGTTTGGATGTCACAATTGGACAGAGTCCAGATGAGGCGTCCAGAGAACTGTCTGGTCCTGTTTGGTTGGATCAGTTTCAATTGTTGCAGCCTGAGGACGTGGACAAGCTACTTGCGGGGGTACGGCCGACGACGTGCTCTCTAGATCCCTGCCCCTCATGGCTGATAAAGACTAGCCGACAAGGTATGACCGGGTGGATCCAGGAGGTAGTGAACGCCTCTCTGAGGGATGGGGTGGTTCCACTGGCCCTGAAACAGGCTGTGGTGCGCCCCCTCCTGAAGAGAGCCTCCCTGGATCCAGAAGATCTAAACAACTATCGCCCGGTAGCTAACATACCTTTCTTAGGCAAGGTTCTGGAGAGGGCTGTCGCTGTTCAACTGCAAGCATGCTTGGAAGAAGCTGATTATCTAGACCCATTTCAATCTGGCTTCAGGCCCGGTTATGGCACGGAAACCGCCTTGGTCGCCCTGGTTGATGACCTTATCCGGGAGAGAGACAGGGGGAACGCTACCCTGTTGGTTCTCCTGGACCTCTCAGCGGCTTTTGATACCATTGACCATGGTATCCTTTTGGAGAGACTACGGAGTTTAGGAGTGAGAGGCAATGCGTGGCACTGGTTCTGCTCCTATCTCCGGGATAGATCTCAGATAGTGACTGTGGGAGACACTGTTTCGACACCCTGGGAACTCACTTGTGGGGTTCCTCAGGGGTCGATCTTATCTCCCATGCTATTTAACATCTATATGAAGCCGTTGGGAGAGGTCATCCGGAGATTTGGAGTGAGGTGTCATCAGTATGCAGATGATACCCAGCTCTATCTCTCTGTACCATCTGAATCAGGAGAGGCAGTTGAAGTGCTTGACAGGTGTCTGGAGGCAGTAATGGGCTGGATGAGGGTGAATAAATTGAAACTGAATCCAGACAAGACAGAGGTGCTGTGTGTCACAGGGTCTCGGGTCCGGGTAGTTGGGAGATACCCTGTCCTTGATGGGGCTGCAATGCCCTGGAAGGGACAGGTGCGTAACTTGGGGGTACTCCTGGACTCTGCGCTAACACTTGAAGCTCAGGTGGAGGCCGTGGCCAGGAGTGCCTACTCCCAACTACGGCTAGTCCGTCAACTGAAGCCACTCCTGGATAGAGACGACTTGGCCACAGTTATCCATGCTCTGGTAACCTCTAGATTGGACTACTGTAATGCGCTCTACATGGGGCTGCCCTTGAAGACGGTTCGGAAGTTGCAGCTAGTGCAAAACGCAGCCGCGAGAGTGCTGACCGGAACATCTAGCCGGATGCACATCACGCCGGTCTTAAAAGAATTGCACTGGCTGCCAATTCACTACCGAGCCCAATTCAAGGTTTTGACTTTGACTTATAAGGCCTTAAATGACTTGGGCCCCAAATATCTAAAGGAACGCCTTCTCCCATATCGACCTGCCCGTGCCTTAAGATCAAGTGGCGAGGCCCTCCTGGTTGTCCCACCACCTTCAACAGTGAGGTTGGTGGGCACCCGGGAGAGAGCCTTTTCTGTGATGGCCCCCAGACTGTGGAATAGCCTCCCCCTTGAGGTGCGTCAGGCCCCTTCCTTATATATATTTAGGAGGGCAGTAAAGACGCACCTCTTTGCCCTGGCCTTTGGCTAAGTTGTTAATGTTCCCTCCCTCAGTACAGACATTATTTTAAACATGTTGTATATTGTTTTATATGTATGGAAATTTTTAACGTCTTTTAATGTGTATTCTGTTTTAATTTGTTGTTTTAAAGTTGTAACCCGCCCAGAGACCTTCGGGTATGGGGCGGGATATAAATGTAAATAATAAATAAATAAATAAATAAATAGGCCTAGGTCTCGTGCTACGAATAGGGCTCGGGCTCGGGCTCAGGCTCGGCCTAGGATTAGGCTTAGATCTAGGGTTAGATTTCGGGCTATTTCTACGTCTATGGCCAGAGCAGGGCTAGGGCGAGTGTGAGGATGAAGGTGAGGGTTAGTGTTAGGGCTAGGGCTAGGGCTAGGTTTAGTGTTAGGGTTTGTGTTAGGTTTCCGGCTAGGGTAAGGCTAGGGTTAGGCTTAGGCTTAGGCTTACGCTTAGGGTTAGGGTTAGGCCTTGTGCTACAGCTAGGGCTAGGGCTTAAGCTAGTGTCAGGGCTAGGCCTAGGGAAGGGCTGCGGCTAGGGCTAGGGCTAGGGCTAGGACTAGGACGAGGACTAGCACTAGGACTAGGGCTAGGGCTAGGGCTAGGGCTAGGGCTAGGGCTAGGGCTAGGGCTAGGGCTAGGGCTAGGGCTAGGGCTAGGGCTAGGGCTAGGGCAAGACTAGGGCTAGGGCTAGGGCTAGGGCTAGGGCTAGGGCTAGGGCTAGGGCTAGGGCTAGGGCTAGGGCTAGGGCTAGGGCTAGGGTTAGGATTAGGCCTAGGCCTTGGCCTAGGACTAGGACTAGTGCTACGATTATGGCTATGGCTAAAGCTCGGGCTCGGGCTCGGGCTTGGGCTTGGGCTCGGTCTAGGATTAGGCTTAGGGCCCGGGTGAGGGTGAGGGTGAAGGTGATGGTTAGGTTTAGGGTTAGAGTTTGCACTAAGGCTAGGGCTGGGCTACGATTAAGTTTGGACTAGGACTAGTCCTAGTCCTATTTTTAGTTCTAGTCCTAGTCCTGGTCCTAGTCCTAGTCCTTGTCCTAGTCCTAGTCCTAGCCCTAGGCCTAGGCCTCGCCCTCACCCTAACCCTTAGCCCTAGCCCAAGCCGCAGCCCTTCCCTACGCCTAGCCCTGACCCTTGCTTTAGCCCTAGCCCTAGCCGTAGCTCTAGGCCTAACCCTAACCCTAAGCGTAAGCGTAAGCCTAAGCCTAAGCCTAACCCTAGCCCTAACCCTAGCCGGAACCCGAACACAAACCCTAACACTAAGCCTAGAACTAGCCCTAGCCCTAACACTAACCCTCACCTTAACCCTCACCCTCACCCTAGCCCTGCTCTGGCCGTAGACGTAGAAATAGCCCAAAACCTAACCCTAGACCTAAGCCTAATCCTAGCCCGAGCCCGAGCCCTAGTGGTAGCACTAGGCCTAGGCCTAAACCAAACCCTAGCCCTAACCGTAACCCTAAGCCTAGCCCTAGCAATAGCCCTAGCCCTAGCCCTCACCGTACACCTAATCCTAATCCTGGCCCCAGCCCTAGCCCTCGGAATAGGCCTAGCATAGCCCTAGCCCTAGAAGTAGTCCTAGTCCTAGTCCTAGTCCTAGTCCTAGTCCTAGCCCTAACCCTATCCCTATCCCTATCCCTATCCCTAGTCGTAGCACTAAGCCTAGGCATAAACCAAACCATAACCCTAGCCCTAGCCCTCACCCTCACCCTCACCCTCACCCTCACCCTCACGCTAGCTCAGCCCAGTATCTAGTCCTAGCCCAACCCGTCGCCCTGACCGTAACCCGAACAGTAGCCCTAGCCCTAAGCCTAGCCGTAGCCGTAGCCCTAGCCCTAGCCCTAACACTAGCCCTAGCCCTAACCCTAACCCTAACCCTAACCCTAACCCTAACCCTAAAGCTAACCCTAACCCAAGCCTAACCTTAGCCCAGTCATCGCCCTAGCCCTAGCCCTAGCCCTCTTCCTCTCCCTCACCCTCTCCCTAACCCAAACCCACACCCTAAACTTAGCCGAGCCCTAGCCCTTAGCCTGGCCCTAAAACCTAACCCTAACCCTAACCCTAACCCTAACACTAACCTTAACCCTAACCCTAGCCCTAGTATTAGCACTAGCCCAATCCTAACCTTAAGCTTAACCCTAGCCCTAGCCCTAGCCCTCGCCGTACCCCTACCCCTACCCCCAGCCCTAGCCCTCGGCCTAGGCCTAGCATAGCCCTAGCCCTAGAAGTAGTCCTAGTCCTAGTCCTAGTCCTAGTCCTAGTCCTAGTCCTAGTCCCGTTCCTAGTCCGAGTCCGAGTCCGAGTCCGAGTCCTAGTCCTAGTCCTAGTCCTAGTCCTAGTCCTAGTCCTAGTCCTAGTCCTTGTCCTAATCCAACCATAACCGTAGCCCAGCCCTAGCCTTAGTGCAAACTCTAACCCTAACCCTAACCCTAATCTTATCCCTAGCCCTAACCCTAAACCTAACACTAAACCTGGCCCAAGCCCAAGCCCTAACCCTAGCCCTAGCCCTAGCCCTAGCCCTAGCCCTAAGCCTAACCCTAGCCCTAGCCCTAGCCCTAGCCCTAGCCCTACCCCTAATACTAACCCTCACCTTCACCCTCACCCTAACCCTGGCCCTAAGCCTAATCCAAGAATGAGCCCGAGCCTTAGCCCGAGCCCGAGCCCGAGCTTTAGCCATAGCCATAATCGTAGCACTAGGCCTAGGCCTAGGCCTAATCCTAACCCTAGCCCTAGCCCTTGCCCTAGCCCTAGCCCTAGCCCTAGCCCTAGCCCTAGCCCTAGCCCTAGCCCTAGCCCTAGCCCTAGCCCTAGCCCTAAGAACATAAGAACATAAGAGAAGCCTTGCTGGATCAGGCCACAGCCCATCTAGTCCAGCATCCTGTCGCACACAGTGGCCCACCAAATGCTCATGGGCATCTCAAGCAGAGACAAGGACAAACCTTCTCCTGCTCTCGAGTCCCAGCAGATGGCCCTAGAAGCGCCCCATTTCCTCCCCCCCCCAGCCTGAAAGATGCACCTAGGCATTCGTTCTAGTAGCCATTGATACATCTGTCATCCATAAATTTGTCTAACCCTACCTTAAAGCCATCCAGACTGGTAGCTGTCACCACCTCTTCTGGCAGCACATTCCATAGGCCAATGACCCTCTGTGTGAAGAAATACTTCCCCCTGTCAGACCTTACGCTCCTACCCATCAGCTTCATAGAGTGCCCCCTGGTTCTAGTGTTGTGCGATAGAGAAAAGAAATTTTCTCTATCCACCTTTTCTATGCCGTGCATAATTTTATATACTTCAATCAGGTCCCCTCTCAAACGCCGTCTCTCCAGACTGAAGAGGCCTAGACGTTGCAGCCTGGTTTCGTAAGGGAGGTGTTCCAGACCCTTAATCATTCTGGTTGCCCTTCTCTGCACCTTCTCTAGTTCCACAATATCCTTTTTGAGGTGTGGTGACCAGAATTGTACACAGTATTCCAAATGTGGCCTCACTATAGATTTATAAAGGGGCAAAATGACACTTGCTGACTTATTTTCTATTCCCTTCCTAATTATTCCCAGCATTGAATTTGCTTTTTTTGCTGCTGCCGCACACTGGGTTGACACCTTCATTGAACTGTCCACCAGAACCCCGAGATCCCTTTCCTGGCTTGTTGCAGAAAGCTCAGACCCCATCAGTTTATAGACGTAATTTGGATTCTTGGCCCCAATGTGCATTACTTTACACTTGTTAAGATTAAAGCACATTTGCCACTTGGTTGCCCACTCACCCAATGCTAAGAGATCCCTCTGGAGCTCTTGGCAATCTCTTTCAGATTTTACTACCCTAAATAATTTAGTATCATCAGCAAACTTTGCTATTTTACTATGTACCCCCTTTTTCTAGATCATTGATGAATAAATTAAAAAGCATTGGTCCCAGTACTGAGCCTTGAGGGACCCCACTTTTTACTTCTTTCCACCCTGAGAAATTGCCGTTTACTACTACTCTCTGCTTTCTGCCCTTAAGCCAGTCACAAATCCAGGACAGAACCTGTCCTTTTATTCCATGGCTGGTGAGTTTACTCAGTAGCCTTTGATGTGGGACTTTGTCAAAAGCCTTCTGAAAGTCCAGATAGACAATGTCTACTGGTTCACCTTTATCCACGTGTTTATTGACACTCTCAAAGAATTCCAACAAATTTGTGAGGCATGATTTACCTTTGCAGAAGCCATGCTGGCTTTTGTTCAGCAATGCCTGCTGCACCATATGCACACTAATTTTGTCTTTAATAATGGTTTCCATCACCTTACACGGAACTGACGTTAAGCTAACTGGTCTGTAGTTGCCTGGATCACCCCTGGATCCTTTTTTGAATATTGGTGTTACATTTGCTACCCTCCAGTCCTCAGGTACGGAGCCTGATGTTAGGGAAAGATTATATATTTTTGCTAGAAGGTCGGCAATTTCGCATTTGAGTTCCTTAAGGACTCTTGGATGAATACCATCTGGTCCCGGTGACTTGTTAACATTTAGTTTATTAAGACATGCCAGGACCTCTTCCTTGGTTATTTCTGTACAGTTTAACTCTTCAGAAAACACAGGCTCAGCTACTGGCATGTGTCTTCTGTCTTCCTCCGTGAATACGGAAGCAAAAAATTCGTTTAGTCTCTCTGCAATCTCCGTGTCTTCTTTAATTACCCCTTTCTCTCCTTTACTATCTAGTGGTCCAACTGCTCTCCTGGTTGGATTCCTACTTCTGATATACTTAAAGAAGTTCTTGTTATTTCTTTTGATGTTTTTAGCAATGTGCTCCTCAAAATCTTTCTTAGCTTTCCTAATGGCCGTCTTGCATTTGTGTTGCCAGTGTCTATGTTCCCTCCTGTTCTCCTCATTTGGACAAGCCTTCCATTTCCTAAATGAACTCTTCTTGTTTTTAATGACTTCATCTACTGCATTTGTGAGCCACATTGGTTTCTTCTTGGACCTAGAAGTCCCCTTTCTTCTTTTAGGAATGCATTCTAGTTGCACTTCCGTTATTGTGTTTTTAAGTAGTCTCCATGCATTTTGAAGTGATTTAACTCTTTTGACTTTCCCTTTCAATTTCCTTTTCACTAATTTCCTCATTTTGGGGAAGTTTCCCTTGTGAAAGTTTAAGGTCTCTGTGTTAGACTTTATTAAGAACTTACTCCCTGTATTTAAGTTGAAGGTTATTGCATTGTGGTCACTGTTCCCAATTGGATCAGCTACAGTGACATCCTTTACCAGGTCCTGAGCATTACTTAGGATCAAGTCCAGGACTGCATTTCCCCTGGTTGGTTCCATGACCATTTGTTCCATGGAACAGTCATTTAGCAGGTCTAGGAATTTTCTCTCTCTTTCCTGAGTTGAACAGGAGTTCACCCAGTCTATGTGAGGATAATTGAAGTCCCCCATTATAACTACCCTATCTTTATGGGCTACCTCCTTTACCTCCTTCTCCAATTGTTCATCTCCTTCGGACGTATGGTTGGGAGGACGGTAGCATGTCCCTATTGTTAGACTTCCTTTTTGGCTTGGTATTTTTATCCACACTGCTTCTGTGGAAGAGCCAGACTCACTTGGACATTCCAGTTCATAAGATTCTATCTCTTCTTTAATATACAAGGCTACACCACCTCCATGTCGCCCTTCCCTGTCTTTCCTGTACAGTTTGTATCCTGGGATGACTGTATCCCATTGGTTTTCGCTGGTCCACCAGGTTTCAGTTATGCCAATAATATCAATCCTATTTTCCATAACTAAGCTTTCTAGCTCCCCTATTTTGGCTCGAAGGCTCCTGGCGTTTGCATATATACATTTATATTCATTCCTTTTGACCAAGTTCTGCCGTCGAGGAACATGTGAAACTAATCCCGCACTTAGCTCAGCATTTTCTGCATGTTTCCAGCCCTCCTCACTTGAGGGTGCGCTCTCCCGAACCGGATGCTGCCCAGCTCCTGTCGGCTTTCCCCCAGGGATCAGTTTAAAAGCTGCTCTGCAACCTTTTTAATGTTAATCGCCAGCAATCTGGTTCCCTCCTGGTTCAAGTGTAACCCGTCCCTCTTGTACAGGTTTGGCTTGTCCCAAAAAGTTCCCCAGTTCCTTACAAATCTAAACCCCTCCTCGCGACACCACTGCCTCATCCACGCATTGAGGCTCCTGAGCTCTGCCTGTCTAGCTGGCCCTGCACGTGGAACAGGTAGCATTTCTGAGAATGCGACCCTAGAGGTCCTGGACTTTAGTCTTCTACCTAACAACCTAAATTTGGCTTCCAGGACGCTCCGTCTTGCCTTCCCAACATCATTGGTACCGACATGTACCATGACGACTGGCTCCTCCCCAGCACTGTCTACTAACCTATCTAGATGTCGCGTGATGTCCGCAACCTTTGCACCAGGCAGGCAAGTCACCATGCGGTCAACACGCCCATCACAAACCCGGCTCTCTATATTCCTGATAATCGAATCTCCCACTACAAGAAGCCCCCCTCCCACTACCCGTGGAGGAGTATCCTCGGTGCAAGAGGACACAGGCACATCCACTGAGGAAGGGGTCCCAACTAAGGGAGCCTGCCCCTCTTCCTCGGCTTGATGTCCTCCCTGCCTGAGGCTTCGACTCTCCGAGGCAGCTGGAGAGCTGCTTGTCATGGAGTGGGATGCTCCTACTGCATCCCTGAAGACCTCACCCTCAGCCCTCCTACTCTCTATCTGCTTCTCCAGGTCCGCTACCTTGGCTTCGAGGGAAGAAACATGTTCCCTGAGAGCCCGGAGCTCATTGCACCGAACACATACCCACGACTGCTGCCCCATGGGCAGGTAGTCATACATATGACACTCAGTACAAAACACTGGGAAGCCCCCCTCCCCCTGCTGGCATTCTACCTTCATTGTATTTAATAGATTTGTGTTATTTATGAAAAATTACCTAAAAAAACACTCTAAAACACTTTAAGATAAACTTTGGTTATGCTATATTATGTTTCGCGCGCCGTTAGGCGCGCGGTCCCCCAAAACTGTCCAAAAACCAGAGGACTTACCTCCCACACTTACCACAGCACAGCAGCAGTTTTCCCAGGTTATTTTATCAAAATCCCAGTTATTTTCTGGTTAGTTATAGCAGAGAGATCTTCCTCCCACGGAGTTTACTCTCAACTCCTAGTCGTAGTCCTAGCCCTAGCCCTAGCCCTAGCCCTAGCCCTAGCCCTAGTCCTAGCCCTAGCCCTAGCCCTAGACTGAGCCGCAGCCCTTCCCTAGTCCTAGTCCTAGTCCTAGTCCTAGTCCTACCCTAGCCCTAGCCCTAGCCCTAGCCCTAGCCCTAGCCCTAGCCCTAGCCCTAGCCCTAGCCCTAGCCCTAGCCCTAGCCCTAGCCCTAGCCCTAGCCCTAGACTGAGCCGCAGCCCTTCCCTAGGCCTAGCATAGCCCTAGAAGTAGTCCTAGTCCTAGTCCTAGTCCTACTCTTAGTCCTAGTTTTAGTCCTAGTCCTAGTCCTAACCCTAACCTTAGCCCATCCCTAGCCCTAGTGCAAACTCTAACCCTAACCCTAATCTTAACGCTAGCCCTAACCCTAGCCCTAGCCCTAGACTGAGCCACAGCCCTTCCCTAGGCCTAGCCCTAGCCCTAGCCCTAACACTAACCCTCACCTTCACCCTCACCGTCACCCTCGCCCTAGCCCTGCTCTGGCCGTAGACGAAGAAATAGCCCGAAACCTAACCCTAGACCTAAGCCTAATCCTAGCCCGAGCCTGAGCCCGAGCCCGAGCTCGAGCCCTAGTCGTAGCACTAGGCCTAGGCCTAAACCAAACCCTAACCCTAACTCTAACCGTAACCCTAATCCTAGCCCTAGGCCTAGCATAGCCCTAGCCCTAGAAGTAGTCCTAGTCCTAGTCCTAGTCCTAGTCCTAGTCCTAGTCCTAGTCCTAGTCCTAGTCCTAGTCCCAGTCCTAGTCCAAGTCCTAGTCCTAGTCCTAGTCCTAGTCCTAGTCCTTGTCCTAGTCCAAACCCTAACCGTAGCCCAGCCCTCGCCCTAGTGCAAACTCTAACCATAACCATAAACCTAATCTTATCCCTAGCCCTAACCCTAGCCCTAGCCCTAACACTAGCCCTAGCCCTAACCCTAACCCTAACCCTAACCCTAACCCTAAAGCTAACCCTAACCCAAGCCTAACCTTAGCCCAGTCATCGCCCTAGCCCTAGCCCTAGCCCTCTTCCTCTCCCTCACCCTCACCCTAACCCAAACCCACACCCTAACCTTAGCCGAGCCCTAGCCCTTAGCCTGGCCCTAAAACCTAACCCTAACCCTAACCCTAACACTAACACTAACCTTAACCCTAACCCTAGCCCTAGTATTAGCACTAGCCCAATCCTAACCTTAAGCTTAACCCTAGCCCTAGCCCTAGCCCTCGCCGTACCCCTACCCCTACTCCCAGCCCTAGCCCTCGGCCTAGGCCTAGCATAGCCCTAGCCCTAGAAGTAGTCCTAGTCCTAGTCCTAGTCCTAGTCCTAGTCCCATTCCTAGTCCTAGTCCTAGTCCTAGTCCTAGTCCTAGTCCTAGTCCTTGTCCTAATCCAACCATAACCGTAGCCCAGCCCTAGCCTTAGTGCAAACTCTAACCATAACCATAAACCTAATCTTATCCCTAGCCCTAACCCTAGCCCTAGCCCTAACACTAGCCCTAGCCCTAACCCTAACCCTAACCCTAACCCTAACCCTAAAGCTAACCCTAACCCAAGCCTAACCTTAGCCCAGTCATCGCCCTAGCCCTAGCCCTAGCCCTCTTCCTCTCCCTCACCCTCACCCTAACCCAAACCCACACCCTAACCTTAGCCGAGCCCTAGCCCTTAGCCTGGCCCTAAAACCTAACCCTAACCCTAACCCTAACCCTAACACTAACACTAACCTTAACCCTAACCCTAGCCCTAGTATTAGCACTAGCCCAATCCTAACCTTAAGCTTAACCCTAGCCCTAGCCCTAGCCCTCGCCGTACCCCTACCCCTACCCCCAGCCCTAGCCCTCGGCCTAGGCCTAGCATAGCCCTAGCCCTAGAAGTAGTCCTAGTCCTAGTCCTAGTCCTAGTCCCATTCCTAGTCCTAGTCCGAGTCCGAGTCCTAGTCCTAGTCCTAGTCCTAGTCCTAGTCCTTGTCCTAATCCAACCATAACCGTAGCCCAGCCCTAGCCTTAGTGCAAACTCTAACCCTAACCCTAACCCTAATCTTATCCCTAGCCCTAACCCTAAACCTAACACTAAACCTGGCCCAAGCCCAAGCCCTAGCCCTAGCCCTAGCCCTAGCCCTAGCCCTAAGCCTAACCCTAGCCCTAGCCCTAGCCCTACCCCTAATACTAACCCTCATCTTCACCCTCACCCTAACCCTGGCCCTAAGGCTAATCCAAGAATGAGCCCGAGCCTTAGCCCGAGCCCGAGCCCGAGCTTTAGCCATAGCCATAATCGTAGCACTAGGCCTAGGCCTAGGCCTAATCCTAACCCTAGCCCTAGCCCTTGCCCTAGCCCTAGCCCTAGCCCTAGCCCTAGCCCTAGCCCTAGCCCTAGCCCTAGCCCTAGCCCTAGCCCTAGCCCTAGCCTTGCCCTAGCCCTAGATCTAGCCCTAGCCCTAGTCATAGTCATAGTCCGAGCCCTAGCCCGAGCCCGAGCCCGAGCCCGAGCCCGAGCCCGAGCCCGAGCCCTAACCCTAGCCCTAGCCCTAGACTGAGCCGCAGCCCTTCCCTAGTCCTAGTCCTAGTCCTAGTCCTAGTCCTAGCCCTAGCCCTAGCCCTAGCCCTAGTCCTAGTCCTAGCCCTAGCCCTAGACTGAGCCGCAGCCCTTCCCTAGGCCTAGCATAGCCCTAGAAGTAGTCGTAGTCCTAGTCCTAGTCCTACTCTTAGTCCTAGTTTTAGTCCTAGTCCTAGTCCTAACCCTAACCTTAGCCCATCCCTAGCCCTAGTGCAAACTCTAACCCTAACCCTAACCCTAATCACGGTAGCGGCCCCGAAACCAAGAATTGGGTTACAACCTCCAGTCCTGGATGGAGTCACACTCTCCTCCAGTGACTGCGTTCGCAGTTTGGGGGTGCTCCTTGACTCGTCACTCCTGATGACAAATCAGGTAAATGCGACAGTCAGGAGCGCCTGCTATCAGCTTCGGCTGATACGCCAACTGCGCCCTTTTCTGGAAGTAAGGGACCTCGAAACTGTTGTGCACGCACTGGTAACCTCACGCCTGGACTTCTGTAACGCGCTCTACTTGGGGCTACCCCTGTACTTGGTTCGGAAGCTTCAGCTGGTACAAAATATGGCAGCCAGGCTTGTTTCTGGTACATCTAGGAGGGACCACATTACTCCGGTTCTGAGGTCCTTACACTGGCTGCCTATTAGCTTCCGGTCCCGGTACAAGGTGTTGGTTATTACCTTTAAAGCCCTAAATGGCTTGGGTCCAAGCTATCTCAGGGACCGCCTTCTCCCGTACAATCCTCCCCGCGCTCTCCGCTCCTCTGGGAGGAACTTACTTCAGCCTTTAAAATCCAGGCTTGTGGCGACCTCCCAGAGGGCGTTCTCTGTTGTCGCCCCCAAACTCTGGAACGACCTGCCGGATGAGATCCGTCAGTTGATATCATTAGACAGCTTTAAAAAAGCTGTCAAGACGGATCTCTTCCGGCAGGCCTTTCCAGATTAATTTTTCCAGATTAATCATTCCTGCTCGGGCTCTCTGACCCCCTCACTCCTCCCGTAGCCTCATCTTTAGTGATGGTCGAGGATCTTAGAGGGACACTGGGGCTATTGGTCTGTTTAATTATGTTTTATAGTTTTTGATATTGTATTTTAATTTGTCATATTGTTTAATATACTTTTAAGGGGGGGAGGGACTATAATGTTTTATTTTTATATGATGTTTTTATTATATTTATTGTTGTTAACCGCCCGGATTGGGTTGCCACAGGGCGGTATACAAATAAATATTATTATTATTATTATTATTATTATTATTATTATTAATCTTAACGCTAGCCCTAACCCTAGCCCTAGCCCTAGACTGAGCCACAGCCCTTCCCTAGGCCTAGCCCTAGCCCTAACACTAACCCTCACCTCCACCCTCACCGTCACCCTCGCCCTAGCCCTGCTCTGGCCGTAGACGAAGAAATAGCCCGAAACCTAACCCTAGACCTAAGCCTAATCCTAGCTCGAGCCTGAGCCCGAGCCCGAGCCCGAGCCCTAGTCGTAGCACTAGGCCTAGGCCTAAACCAAACCCTAACCCTAACTCTAACCGTAACCCTAATCCTAGCCCTAGCCCTAGCATAGCCCTAGCCCTAGAAGTAGTCCTAGTCCTAGTCCTAGTCCTAGTCCCAGTCCTAGTCCAAGTCCTAGTCCTAGTCCTAGTCCTAGTCCTAGTCTTAGTCCTAGTCCTAGTCCTAGTCCTAGTCCTGGTCCTAGTCCAAACCCTAACCGTAGCCAGCCCTAGCCCTAGTGCAAACTCTAACCATAACCATAAACCTAATCTTATCCCTAGCCCTAACCCTAGCCCTAGCCCTAGCCCTAGCCCTAGCCCTAGCCCTAGCCCTAGCCCTAGCCCTAGCCCTAGCCCTAGCCCTAGCCCTAGACGAAGTCCTAGTCCTAGTGCTAGTCCTAGTCCTAGCCTTAGCCCTAGCCCTAGCCCTAACCCTAGGCCTAGGCCTAGCCATAGGCCTAGCCATAGCCCTAGCCCTGGCCCTAGCCCTAGACGTAGTCCTAGTCCTTTTTCTACTCCTACTCCTACTCCTACTCCTAGGCCTAGCCCTAGACCTAGACCTAGCCCTGGCCCTAATCCTAGCCCTAAGCCTAGTCCTAGCTGCTGCCCTTCCCTAGGCCTAGCCATGACCCTAGCCCTAGCCCTAGACCTAGTCCTAGCCGTAGCACTAACCCTAACCCTTACCCCTAGCCCTAACCCTAACCCTAACCCTGGCCCAAGACCAAGCCCTAGCCCTAGCCCTAGCCCTAGCCCTAGCCCTAGCCCTAGCTCTAGCCCTAGCCCTAGCCCTAGCCCTAGCCCTAGCCCTTATACTAACCCTCACCTTCACCCTCACCCTCACCCTAGCCCTGGCTGGGCCCTAGTCCTAGCAGTAGACCTAACCCTAACCCTGGCCCTAAGCCAAATCCTAGCCCGAGCCCGAGCCCGAGCCCAAGCCCGAGCCCGAGCTTTAGCCATAGCCATAATCGTAGCACTAGGCTTAGGCCTAATCCTAAACCTAACCCTAGCCCTAGCCCTAGCTCTAGCCCTAGCCCTAGCCCTAGCCCTAGTCCTAGTCCTAGTCCTAGTCGTAGTCCTAGTCCTAGTCCTAGTCCTAGTCCTAGTCCTAACCCTAACAGTAGCCCAGCCCTAGCCCTAGTGCAAACTCTAACCCTAACCCTAACCCTAATCCTATCACTAGCCCTAACCCTAAACCTAACCCTGGCCCAAGACCAAGCCCTAGCCCTAGCCCTAGCCCTAGCCCTAGCCCTAGCTCTAGCCCTAGCCCTAGCCCTAGCCCTAGCCCTAGCCCTAGCCCTTATACTAACCCTCACCTTCACCCTCACCCTCACGCTAGCCCTGGCCGGGCCCTAGTCCTAGCAGTAGACCTAACCCTAACCCTGGCCCTAAGCCAAATCCTAGCCCGAGCCCGAGCCCGAGCCCAAGCCCGAGCCCGAGCTTTAGCCATAGCCATAATCGTAGCACTAGGCTTAGGCCTAATCCTAAACCTAACCCTAGCCCTAGCCCTAGCTCTAGCCCTAGCCCTAGCCCTAGTCCTAGTCCTAGTCCTAGTCGTAGTCCTAGTCCTAGTCCTAGTCCTAGTCCTAGTCCTAACCCTAACAGTAGCCCAGCCCTAGCCCTAGTGCAAACTCTAACCCTAACCCTAACCCTAATCCTATCACTAGCCCTAACCCTAAACCTAACCCTGGCCCAAGCTTAAGCCCTAGCCCTAGCCCTAGCCCTAAGCCTAACCCTAGCCCTAGCCTCAACCCTAGCCCTAATACTAACCCTCACCTTCTCCCTCACCCTAACCCTAGCCCTGACCTGGCCGTAGTCCTAGCAATAGCCCTAACCCTACCCCTGGCCCTAAGCCTAATCCTAGCCCTAGCCCGAGCTCGAGCATAAGCCCAAGGCCGAGCTTTAGCCATAGCCATATTCGTAGCACTAGGCCTAGCCCTAGGCCTAGCCCTAGGCCTAGCCCTAGCCCTCTACCTAGCCCTTGCCCTAGCCCTAGCCCTAGCCCTAGCCCTAGCCCTAGCCCTAGCCCTAGTCCTAGTTCTAGTCCTAGTCCTTGTCCTAGCCCTCGTCCTAGCCCTAGCCCTAGGCCTAACCCTAGGCCTAATCTTAGCCCAGCCCTAGCCCTAACGCTGGCCCGAAAACCTAACCCTAATCCTAACACTAACCTTAACCCTAACCCTAGCTCTAGCACTAGCACTAGCACTAGCCCAATTCTAACCTTAATCTTAACCCTAGCCCTAGCTCTAGCCTTGCCCTTGCCGTACCCCTATGCCTACCCCTAGCCCCAGTCCTAGCCCTCGGCCTAGGCATAGCATAGCCCTAGCCCTAGAAGTTGTCCTAGTCCTAGTCCTAGTCCAAGTCCTAGTCCTAGTCATAGTCCTAACCCTAACTGTAGCCCAGCCCAAGCCCTAGTACAAACTCTAACCCTAACCCTAACCCTAATCTTATCCCTAGCCCTAACCCTAACCCTAACCCTAACCCTGGCCCAAGCCCAAGCCCTAGCCCTAGCCCTAAGCCTAACCCTAAGCCTAAGCCTAAGCCTAAGCCTAAGCCTAAGCCTAACCCTAACCCTAGCCCTGGTACTAGCCCTAGCCCAATCCTACCCTTACGCTTAACCCTAGCCCTAGCCCTAGTCCTAGCCCTCGCCGTACCCCTAAACGTAACCCTAGCCCCAGGCCTAGACCTAGGCCTAGGCCTAGGCCTAGGCCTAGCACTAATCGTAGTCGTCGTTACTAGTACTAGTAATAGTAATAGTAATAGTAATAGAAATAGTACTAGTCCTCACCCTAACCGTAGCCCAGCCCTAGCCCTAGTGCAAACTCTAACCCTAACACTATCCCTAGCCCTAACCCTAACCCTAACCCTGGCCCAAGCCCAAGCCCTAGCCCTAGCCCTAGCCCTAGCCCTAGCCCTAGCCCTAATCCTAACCCCCACCTTCTCCCTCACCCTAAACCTAGCCCTGGCCTGGCCCTAGTCCTAGCAATAGCCCTAACCCTAACCCTGGCCCTAAGCCTAATCCTAGTCCGAGCCCGATTCTGAGCATTAGCCCGAGCCCAAGCTTTAGCCATAGCCATATTCGTCGCACTAGGCCTAGGCCTAGGCTTAATCCTAACCCTAACCCTAGCCCTAGCCCTAGCCCTAGCCCTAGCCCTAGCCCTAGCCCAAGCCCTAGCCCTAGTCCTAGCCCTAGCCCTAGCCCTAGCCCTAGCCCTAGTCCTAGTCCTAGCCCTAGCCCTAGCCCTAGCCCTCGCCCTCGCCCTCGCCCTAGCCCTAGCCCTAGCCTTAGCCCTTGCCCTAACCCTAGCCCTAACCTTAGCCCAGCTCTAGCCCTAACCCTGGCCCTAAAACCTAACCCTAACCCCAACACTAACCTTAACCCTAACCCTAGCCCTAGCACTAGGAGTAGCACTAGCACTAGCCCAATCCTAACCTTAAGCTTAACCGTAGCCCTAGCCCTAGCCCGAGCCCAATCCCTCGCCGTACCCCTACCCCTGCCCCTAGCACCAGCCCTAGCCCTCGGCCAAGGCCTAGCATAGCCCTAGCCCAAGAAGTAGTCCTAGTCCTAGTCCTAGTCCTAGTCCTAGTCCTAGTCCTACTCCTAGTCCTAGTCCTAGTCCTAGTCCTAGTTCTAGTCCTAGTCCTAGTCCTAGTCCTAGTCCTAGTCCTAGACCTAGTCCTAGTCCTAACCCTAACCGTAGCCAAGCCCTAGCTCTAGTGCAAACTCTAACCCTAACCCTAATCCGAATCTTATCTCTAGCCCTAACCCTAACCCTGGCCCAAGCCCAAGCCCTAGCATTAGCCCGAAGCCTAACCCTAGCCCTAGCCCTAGCCCTAGCCCTAGCCCTAGCCCTAGCCCTAGCCCTAGCCCTAGCCCTAGCCCTAGCCCTAGCCCTAGCCCCAGCCCTAGCCCTAGCCCTAATACTAACCCTCCCATTCACCCTGACGCTACCGCTAGCCCTGGCCTGGCCCTAGTCCTAGCAATAGCCTGAAACCTAACCCTAGACCTAAGTGTAATGCTGGTCCGATCCCGAGCCCAAGCCCGAGCCCGAGCTTTACCCATAGCCATAATCGTAGCACTAGGCCTAGGCCTAATCCTAACCCTAACCCTAGCCCTAGACCTACCCTTGCCCTAGCCTTCGCCGTACACCTAACCCTAATCCTGGCCCCAGCCCTACTCTTCAGAATAGGCCTAGCATAGCCCTAGCCCTAGCCCTAGCCCTAGCCCTAGCCCTAGTCCTAGCCCTAGCCCTAGCCCTAGCCCTAGCCCTAGCCCTAGCCCTAGCCCTAGCCCCAGCCCTAGCCCTAACCCTAATACTAACCCTCACATTCACCCTCACGCTACCGCTAGCCCTGGCCTGGCGCTAGTCCTAGCAATAGCCCGAAACCTAACCCTAGACCTAAGCGTAATGCTAGCCCGAGCCCAAGCCCAAGCCCGAGCCCGAGCTTTACCCATAGCCATAATCGTAGCACTAGGCCTAGGCCTAATCCTAACCCTAACCCTAGCCCTAGCCCTAGCCCTAGCCCTAGCCCTAGCCCTAGCCCTAGCCCTAGCCCTAGCCCTAGCCCTAGCCCTAGCCCTCGCCGTACACCTAACCCTAATCCTGGCCCCAGCCCTACTCTTCAGAATAGGCCTAGCATAGCCCTAGCCCAAGCGCTAGCCCTAGCCCAAACCCTAGGCCTAGGCCTAGCCCTAGCCCTAGCCCTAGCCCTAGCCCTAGCCCTCACCCTCACGCTAGCTCAGCCCGGACTCTAGCCCTAGCCCAACCCGTCGCCCTAACTGTAACCATAACCTGAACACTAGCCCTGGCCCTAGCCCTAAGCCTAGCCCTAACCCTAGCCCTAGCCCTAGCCCTAGCCCTAGCCCTAGCCCTAGCCCTAGCCCTAGCCCTAGCCCTAGCCCTAGCCCTAGCCCTAGCCCTAACCCTAGCCCTAATCGTCACCCTCACCCTAATCCTAACCTTAACCGTAATCCTAAACCTAACCCTAACTCAAACCCTGACCTTAGCCCAGCCCTAGAACTAGCCCTATCCCTATCCCTATCCCTATCCCTATCCCTATCCCTAACCCTAGCCCTAAATCTAACCCTAAACCTAACTGTAACCCAAACCCTAACCTTAGCCCAGCCCTAGCCCTAGCCCTCACCCTCTCCCTCACCATAACCCTCACCCTCACCCTGACCCTGACCCTGACCCTGACCCTGACCCTGACCCTCACCCTAATCCTAACCCTAACCCAAACCTTAACCTTAGCCCAGCCCAATCCCTAATCCTGGCCCTAAAACCTAACCCTAACCCTGGTACTAGCCCTAGCCCAATCCTACCCTTACGCTTAACCTTAGCCCTAGCCCTCGCCGTACCCCTAAACGTAACCCTAGCCCCAGCCCTAGCCCTAGGCCTAGGCCTAGGCCTAGCGCTAGTCCTCGTCCTCGTCCTTGTCCTCATCCTCGTCCCAGTCCCAGTCCCAGTCCCAGTCCCAGTCCTAGACCTAGTCCTAGTCCTAGTCCTAGTCCTAACCCTAGCCCAGCCCTAGCCCTAGTGCTAGCGCTAACACAAATGCTAACGCAAACGCTAACCCTAACCCTAATCATATCCCTAGCCCTAGCCCTAGCCCTAGCCCTAGCCCTAACCCTAGCCCTAGCCCTAGCCCTAGCCCTAGCCCTAGCCCTAACCGTCACCCTCACCCTCACCCTCACCCTCACCCTCACCCTAATCCTAACCCTAACCGTAATCCTAAACCTAACCCTAACTCAAACCCTAACCTTAGCCCAGCCCTAGAACACTGCCCTAGCTCTAACCCTAACCCTCGCCCTAGCCATAGCCCTAGACCAAGCCCTAACCCTAATCATAAACCTAGCCCTAGCCTTAACCCTAGCCCTAGCCTTAGCCCTAGCCCTAGCCCTAGCCCTAGCCCTAACCCTAACCCTAACCCTAACCCTAAATCTAACCCTAACCCTAAACCTAACCCAAACCCTAACCTTAGCCCAGCCCTAGCCCTAGCCCTAGCCCTAAACCTCACCCTCATTCTCTCCCTCTCCCTCTCCTTCTCCCTCACCCTCACCCTCACCCTGACCCTCACCCTCACCCTCACCCTCACCCTCACCCTGACCCTCACCCTGACCCTGACCCTGACCCTCACCCACACCCTCGCCCTCACCCTAACCCAAACCTTAACCTTAGCCCAGCCCAATCCCTAACCCTGGCCCTAAAACCTAACCCTAACCCTAACCCTAGCCCTGGTACTAGCCCTAGCCCAATCCTACCCTTACGCTTAACCCTAGCCCTAGCCTTAGTCCTAGCCCTCGCCGTACCCCTAAACGTAACCCTAGCCCCAGCCCTAGCCCTAGGCCTAGGCCTAGGCCTAGCGCTAGTCCTCGTCGTCGTCCTCATCCTAGTCCTAGTCCTAGTCCTAGTCCTAGTCCTAGTCCGAGTCCGAGTCCGAGTCCTAGTCCTAGTCCTAGTCCTAGTCCTAGTCCTAGTCCTAACCCTAACCCTAGCCCAGCCCTAGCCCTAGTACTAGCGCTAACGCTAACGCTAATGCAAACCTTAACACTAACACTAACCCTAATCTTATCCCTAGCCCTAGCCCTAGCCCTAGCCCTAGCCCAAGCCCTAGCCCTAGCCCTAGCCCTAGCCCTAGCCCTAAGGCTCGCCCTAAGCCTCGCCCTAACCCTACCCCAACCTTAACCCTAACCCTAACCCTAACCCTAACCCTAACCCTAACCCTAACCCTAACCCTAACCCTAACCCTAACCCTAACCCTAACCCTAACCCTAACCCTAACCCTAACCCTAACCCTAACCCAACCCTAACCCTAGCCCTAACCAGAGCCTTAACCCTACCCCTAGCCGTAACACTAACCCTCACCTTCACCCTCACCCTCACACTCACACTCACTCTAGCCGTGGCCTGGCCCTAGTCCTAACAATAGCCCTAACCCTAAACCTGGCCCTAAGCCTAATTCTAGCCCGAGCCCGAGCCCAAGCACGAGCCCGAGCTTTAGCCATAGCCATAGTCGTAGCACTAGACCTAGGCCTAACCCTCTCACTGACCCACACCATAGCTCAGCCCTGGTTCTAGCCGTAGCCAAACCCGTAGCCGTAACTCTAGCCCTATCCCTATCCCTAAGCCTATCCCTATCCCTATCCCTATCCCTATCCCTATCCCTATCCCTATCCCAATCCCTATCCCTATCCCTATCCCTATCCCTATCCCTATCCCTAGCCCAAGCCCTAGCCCTAGCCCTAGCCCTAACCCTAACCCTAACCCTAATCTTAACCCTAACCGTAACCCTAAACCTAACCCTAACCCAAACCCTAACCTTAGCCCAGCATTAACCCTAGCCCTAGCCCTAACACTAACCCTAGGGCTAGGGCTAGGACTAGGACTAGGACTAGGCCTAGGGCTAGGGATAGGGATAGGGATAGGGATAGGGACAGTCCAACCCTAACCGTAGCCCAGCCCTAGCCTTAGTGCAAACTCTAACCCTAACCCTAACCCTAATCTTATCCCTAGCCCTAACCCTAACCCTAACCCTAACCCTAACCCTAACCCTAACCCTAACCCAACCCTAACCCTAGCCCTAACCAGAGCCTTAACCCTACCCCTAGCCGTAACACTAACCCTCACCTTCACCCTCACCCTCACCCTCACACTCACTCTAGCCGTGGCCTGGCCCTAGTCCTAACAATAGCCCTAACCCAAAACCTGGCCCTAAGCCTAATTCTAGCCCGAGCCCGAGCCCAAGCACGAGCCCGAGCTTTAGCCATAGCCATAGTCGTAGCACTAGACCTAGGCCTAACCCTCTCACTGACCCACACCATAGCTCGGCCCTGGTTCTAGCCGTAGCCAAACCCGTAGCCGTAACTCTAGCCCTATCCCTATCCCTAAGCCTATCCCTATCCCTATCCCTATCCCTATCCCTATCCCTATCCCTATCCCTATCCCTATCCCTATCCCTATCCCTATCCCTATCCCAATCCCTATCCCTATCCCTATCCCTATCCCTATCCCTAGCCCAAGCCCTAGCCCTAGCCCTAGCCCTAACCCTAACCCTAACCCTAATCTTAACCCTAACCGTAACCCTAAACCTAACCCTAACCCAAACCCTAACCTTAGCCCAGCATTAACCCTAGCCCTAGCCCTAACACTAACCCTAGGGCTAGGGCTAGGACTAGGACTAGGACTAGGCCTAGGGCTAGGGATAGGGATAGGGATAGGGATAGGGATAGGGATAGGGATAGGGATAGGGATAGGGATAGGGATAGGGACAGTCCAACCCTAACCGTAGCCCAGCCCTAGCCTTAGTGCAAACTCTAACCCTAACCCTAACCCTAATCTTATCCCTAGCCCTAACCCTAACCCTAACCCTAACCCTCACCCTGGCCCAAGCCCAAGCCCTAGCCCTAGCCCTAGCCCTAGCCCTAAGCCTAACTCTACCCCTAGCCCTAGCCCTAGCCCTAATACTAACCTTCACCTTCACCCTGACCCTAACCCTAGCCCTGGCCTGGCCCTAGGGCTATGCTAGGCCTAGGCCGAGGCTAGGGCTGGGGCTAGGGGTAGGGGTAGGGGTAGGGCGAGGACTAGGGCTACGGCTACGGCTAGGGCTAGGGCTAGGGCTAGGGTTAAGCTTAAAGTTAGGATTGGGCTAGTGCTAGTGCTAGGACTAGGGTTACGGTTAAGGTTAGTGTTAGGGTTAGGGTTAGGTTTTAGGACCAGGGTTAGGGCTAGGGCTGGGCTAAGGTTAGGGTTTGGGGTGGGGTGAGGGAGAGGGAGAGGGAGAGGAAGAGGGTTAGGGCTAGGCCTAGGACGATGACCCGGGCTCGGGCTCGGACAAAGCTAGCTCTAGTCCTAGTCCTAGTCTTAGTCCTAGTCCTAACCCTAACCCTAACCGTAGCCCAGCCCTAGCCCTAGTGCAAAATCTAACCCTAACCCTAACTCTAACCCTAACCCTAAACTTATCCCTAGATCTAGCCCTAGCCCTAGCCCTAGCCCTAGCCCTAGCCCTAGCCCTAGCCCTAGTCCTAGTCCTAGTCCTAGCCCTCGGCCTAGCCCTAACCCTAGCCCTAATCCTAGCCCTAACCGTAGCCCTAACCTAAGCCCTAGCCCTAGCCGTAGCACTAGGCCTAACCCTAACCCTAAGCGTAAGCCTAAGCCTGAACCTGACCCTAGCCTTACCCTAGCCGGAACCCTAACACAAACCCTAACACTAAGCCTAGCCCTAGCCCTAGCCCTAGCCCTAACACTAACCCTCACCTTCACCCTCACCCTCGCCCTAGCCCTGCTCTGGCCGTAGACGTAGAAATAGCCTGAAACCTAACTCTAGACCTAATCCTAATCCTAGGCCGAGCCTGAGCCCGAGCCCGAGCCCGAGCCCTAGTCGTAGCACTAGGCCTAGTCCTAAACCAAACCCTAACCCTAACTCTAACCGTAATCCTAATCCTAGCCCTAGGCCTAGCATAGCCCTAGCCCTAGAAGTAGTCCTAGTCCTAGTCCTAGTCCTAGTCCTAGTCCTAGTCCTAGTCCTAGTCCTAGTCCTAGTCCTAGTCCTAACCGTAGCCCAGCCCTAGCCCTAGTGCAAACTCTAACCCTAACCCTAACCCTAATCTTATCCATAGCCCTAACCCTAACACTAAACCTGGCCCAAGCCCAAGCCCAAGCCCTAGCCCTAGCCCTAGTCCTAGCCCTAATACTAACCCTCACCCTCACCTTCACCCTCACCCTCACCCTCACCCTAGCCCTGGCCTGGCCCTAGTCCTAGCAATAGCCCCAACCCTAACTCTGGCCCTAAGCCAAATCCTAGCCCGAGCCCGAGCCCAAGCCCAAGCCCAAGCCTGAGCTTTAGCCATAGCCATAATCGTAGCACTAGGCCTAGGCCTAATCCTAACCCTAGCCCTAGCCCTAGCCCTAGTCCTAGCCCTAGTCCTAGCCCTAGCCCTAGTCCTTCTCCTAGCCCTCGGCCTAGCCCTAGCCCTAGGCCTAACCGTAGCCCTACCCTTAGCCGAGTCCTAGCCCTAACCCTGGCCCTAAAACCTAACCCTAACACTAACACTAACCTTAACCCTAACCTTAGCTCTAGCACTAGCACTAGCCCAATCCTAACCTTAAGCTTAACCCTAGCCCTAGCCCTATCCCTCGCCGTACCCCTACCCCTAACCCTAGCCCCAGTCCTAGCCCTCGGCCTAGGTCTAGAATAGCCCTAGCCCTAGAAGTAGTCCTAGTCCTAGTCCTAGTCCTAGTCCTAGTCCTAGTCCTAGTCCTAGTCCTAGTCCTAGTCCTAGTCCTAACCCTAACCGTAGCCCAGCCCTAGCCCTAGTGCAAACTCTAACCCTAACCCTAACCCTAATCTTATCCCTAGCCCTAAACCTAACCCTAACCCTGGCCCAAGCCCAAGCCCTAGCCCTAGCGCTAAGTCTAGCCCTAGCCCTAGCCCTAGCGCTAAGTCTAGCCCTAGCCCTAGCCCTAGCCCTAGCCCTAGCCCTAGCCCTAGCCCTTGTTAGGGCGAGGCCTAGGACTAGGACTAGGACTAGGACTAGGACTCGGACTCGGACTCGGACTCGCACTAGGACTAGGGCTAGGGCTAGGGCAAGGGCTAGGGCTAGGGCTAGGTCTTGGGTTAGGATTAGGCCTAGGCCTAGTGCTACGATCAGGGCTATGGCTAAAGCTCGGGCTCGGGCTCGGGCTCGGGCTCGGGCTCAGGCTAGGATTTGGCTTAGGGCCAGGGTTAGGGTTAAGGCTATTGCTAGGTCTAGGGCCAGGCCAGGGCTAGGGTTAGCGTGAGGGTGAAGGTGAGGATTATTATTAGGGCTAGGGCTAGGGCTAGGGCTAGGGCTAGGGCTAGGGCTAGGGCTAGGGCTAGGGCTAGGGCTAGGGCTAGGGCTAGGGCTAGGGCTAGGGCTAGGGCTAGGGCTAGGGCTAGTGTTAGACTTAGCGCTAGGGCTAGGGCTTGGGCTTGGGCCAGGTTTAGGTTTAGGGTTAGGGCTAGGGATCAGATTAGGTTTAGGGTTAGGGTTAGAGTTTGCACTAGGGCTAGGGCTGGGCTACGGTTAGGGTTAGGACTAGGACTAGGACTAGGACTAGGACTAGGACTAGGACTAGGACTAGGACTACTTCTAGGGCTAGGGCTATGCTAGGCCTAGGCCGAGGGCTAGGACTGGGGCTAGGGGTAGGGGTAGGGGTAGGGGTACGGCGAGGGATTGGGCTAGGGCTAGGGTTAAGCTTAAGGTTAGGATTGGGCTAGTGCTAGTGCTAGAGCTAAGGTTAGGGTTAAGGTTAGTGTTAGTGTTAGGGTTAGGTTTTAGGGCCAGGGTTAGGGCTAGGACTCGGCTAAGTTTAGGGCTACGGTTAGGCCGAGGGCTAGGACAAGGACTAGGGCTAGGGCTAGGACTAGGACTAGGGCTAGGGCTAGGGCTAGGGCTAAGGTTAGGTTTTTTGTTACGGTTAGTGTTAGTGTTAGTGTTAGTGTTACTGTTAGGGTTCGGGTTTGGGTTAAGGTTCGGGTTCGGGTTCGGGTTAGGGTTAGGGTTCAGGTTCGGGTTCGGGTTAGGGCTAGGGCTTGGGCTAGGCTTAGTGTAAGGGTTTGTGTTAGGGTTCTGGCTAGGGTTAGGGCTAGGCTTAGGCTTAGGCTTAGGGTTAGGGCTAGGGCTAAGGTTAGGGTTAGGGTTACGGTTAGTGTTAGTGTTTTAGTGTTAGTGTTAGTGTTAGTGTTAGTGTTAGTGTTAGTGTTAGTGTTAGTGTTAGTGTTAGGGTTAGGGTTAGGGCTAGGGCTTGGGCTAGGCTTAGTGTTAGGGTTTGTGTTAGGGTTCTGGCTAGGGTTAGGGCTAGGGTTAGGCTTAGGCTTGCAATTATGGTTAGGGTTAGGATTAGGGTTAGGGTTAGGGTTGGGGTTAGGGTTAGGGTTAGGGTTAGGGTTAGGGTTAGGGTTAGGGTTAGGGTTAGGGTTAGGGTTAGGGTTAGGTTTAGGGTTAGGGTTAGGGTTAACGTTTCCGTTAGCGTTAGCGTTAGCGCTAGTACTAGGGCTAGGGCTGGGCTAGGGTTAGGGTTAGGACGAGGACGAGGACGAGGACTAGCGCTAGGCCTAGGCCTATGGCTAGGGCTGGGGCTAGGGTTATGTTTAGGGGTACGGCGAGGGCTAGGACTAAGGCTAGGGCTAGGGTTAAGCGTAAGGGTAGGATTGGGCTAGGGCTAGTACCAGGGCTAGGGTTAGGGTTAGGGTTAGGTTTTAGGGCCAGGGTTAGGGATTGGGCTGGGCTAAGGTTAAGGTTTGGGTTAGGGTGAGGGTGAGGGTCAGGGTGTGGGTGAGGGTGAGGGTCAGGGTGTGGGTGAGGGTCAGGGTGAGGGTGAGGGTTAGGGAGAGGGAGAGGGAGAGGGAGAGGGAGAGGGAGAGGGAGAGAGTGAGGGTGAGGGTTAGGGCTAGGGCTAGGGCTATGGCTGGGCTAAGGTTAGCGTTTGGGTTAGGTTTAGGGTTAGGGTTAGATTTAGGGTTAGGGTTAGGGTTAGGGCTAGAGCTAGGGCTAGGGCTAGTTCTAGGGCTGGGCTAAAGTTAGGGTTTGAGTTAGGGTTAGGTTTAGGATTACGGTTAGGGTTAGGATTAGGGTGAGGGTGACGGTTAGGGCTAGGGCTAGGGCTAGGGCTAGGGCTAGGGCTAGGGTTAGGGCTAGGGCTAGGGCTAGGGCTAGGGATAAGATTAGGGTTAGGGTTAGGGTTAGGGTTAGCGTTTGCGTTAGCGTTAGCGTTTGCGTTTGCGTTAGCACTAGCACTAGGGCTAGGGCTGAGCTAGGGTTAGGACTAGGACTAGGACTAGGACTAGGACTAGGACTAGGACTAGGACTAGGACTAGGACTAGGACTGGGACTGGGACTGGGACTGGGACTGGGACGAGGACGAGGACGAGGACTAGGACTAGGACTAGGACTAGGACTAGGACTATCGCTAGGCCTAGGCCTAGGCCTAGGCCTAGGGCTGGGGCTAGGGTTACGTTTAGGGGTACGGCGAGGGCTAGGGCTAGGGTTAAGCGTAAGGGTAGGATTGGGCTAGGGCTAGTACCAGGGTTAGGGTTAGGGTTAGGTTTTAGGGCCAGGATTAGGGATTGGGCTGGGCTAAGGTTAAGGTTAGGGTTAGGGTTAGGGTTAGGGTTAGGGTTAGGATTAGGGTGAGGGTCAGGGTCAGGGTCAGGGTCAGGGTGAGGGTGAGTGTTATGGAGAGGGAGAGGGTGAGGGTGAGGGCTAGGGCTAGGGCTAGGGCTAGGGCTGGGCTAAGGTTAGGGTTTGGGTTACGGTTAGGTTTAGGGATAGATTTAGGGTTAGGGTTGGGGTTAGGGTTAGGCGTAGTGCTAGGGCTAGGGCTAGTTCTAGGGCTGGGCTAAGGTCAGGGTTTGAGTTAGGGTTAGGGTTAGGATTACGGTTAAGGTTAGGATTAGGGTGAGGGTGACGGTTAGGGCTAGGGCTAGGGCTAGGGCTAGGGCTAGGGCTAGGGCTAGGCTTAGGGCTAGGCTTAGGGCTAGGGCCAGGGCTAGTGTAAAGGTTATGGTTACAGTTAGGGCGACGGGTTGGGCTAGGGCTAGAGTCCGGGCTGAGCTAGCGTGAGGTTGAGGGCTAGGGCTAGGGCTAGGGCTAGGGCTAGGGCTAGGGCTAGGGCTAGGGCTAGGGCTAGGGCTAGGGCTAGGGCTAGGGCTAGGGCTAGGGCTTTGGCTAGGGCTAGGGCTAGGGCTTGGGCTAGGGCTATGCTAGGCCTATTCTGAAGAGTAGGGCCGGGGCCAGGATTAGGGTTAGGTGTACGGTGAGGGCTAGGGCTAGGGCTAGGGCTAGGGCTAGGGTTAGGGTTAGGATTAGGCCTAGGCCTAGTGCTACGATTATGGCTATGGGTAAAGCTCGAGCTCGGGCTTGGGCTCGGGCTCGGGCTAGCATTACGCTTAGGTCTAGGGTTAGGTTTCGGGCTATTGCTAGGACTAGGGCCAGGCCAGGGCTAGCGGTAGTGTGAGGGTGAATGTGAGGGTTAGTATTAGGGCTAGGGCTAGGGCTGGAGCTAGGGCTAGGGCTAGGGCTAGGGCTAGGGCTAGGGCTAGGGCTAGGGCTAGGGCTAGGGCTAGGGCTAAGGCTAGGGCTAGGGCTATGCTAGGCCTATTCTGAAGAGTAAGGCTGGGGCCAGGATTAGGGTTAGGAGTACGGCGAGGGCTAGGGCAAGGGTAGGTCTAGGGCTAGGGTTAGGGTTAGGATTAGGCCTAGGCCTAGTGCTACGATTATCGCTATGGGTAAAGCTCGGAGTCGGGCTTGGGCTCGGGATCGGACCAGCATTACACTTAGGTCTAGGGTTAGGTTTCAGGCTATTTCTAGGACTAGGGCCAGGTCAGGGCTACCGGTAGCGTGAGGGTGAATGTGAGGGCTAGGGCTAGGGCTAGGGCTAGGGCTAGGGCTAGGGCTAGGGCTAGGGCTAGGGCTAGGGCTAGGGCTAGGGCTAGGGCTAGGGCTAGGGCTAGGGCTAGGGCTAGGGCTAGGGCTAGAGCTAGGCTTCGGGCTACGGCTAGGGCTTGGGCTTGGGCCAGGGTTAGGGTTAGGGCTAGAGATAAGATTAGGGTTAGGTTTAGTGTTAGAGTTTGCACTAGAGCTAGGGCTTCGCTACGGTTAGGGTTAGGACTAGGACTAGGACTAGGACTAGGACTAGGACTAGGACTAGGACTAGGACTAGGACTAGGACTAGGACTAGGACTAGGACTAGGACTAGGACTAGGACTAGGACTAGGACTAGGACTAGGACTACTTCTTGGGCTACGGCTATGCTAGGCCTTGGCCGAGGGCTAGGGCTGGGGCTAGGGGCAGGGGTAGGGGTACGGCGAGGGATTGGGCTAGGGCTAGGGCTAGGGCTACGGTTAAGCTTAAGGTTAGGATTGGGCTAGTGCTAGTGCTACTCCTAGTGCTAGGGCTAGGGTTAGGGTTAAGGTTAGTGTTAGGGTTAGGGTTAGGTTTTAGGGCCAGGGTTAGGGCTAGAGCTGGGCTAAGGTTAGGGCTAGGGTTAGGGCAAGGGCTAGGGCTAGGGCTCGGGCTCGGGCTAGGACTAGGACTAGGGCTAGGGCTAGGGCTAGGGCTAGGACTAGGGCTAGGGCTACGACGAGGGCTAGGGCTAGGGCTAGGGCTAGGGCTAGGGCTAGGGCTTGGGCTAGGGCTAGGGCTAGGGCTAGGGCTAGGGCTAGGGCTAGGGCTAGGGCTAGGGCTAGGGCTAGGGCTAGGGCTAGGGCTAGGGCTAGGGCTAGGATTAAGCCTAGGCCTAGTCCTAGTGCGACGAATATGGCTATGGCTAAAGCTTGGGCTCGGGCTAATGCTCAGATTCGGGCTCGGACTAGGATTAGGCTTAGGGCCAGGGTTAGGGTTAGGGCTATTGCTAGGACTAGGGCCAGGCCAGGGCTAGGTGTAGGGTGAGGGAGAAGGTGGGGGTTAGGATTAGGGCTAGGGCTAAGGGTAGGGCTAGGGATAGGGCTAGGGCTAGGGCTAGGGCTAGGGCTAGGGCTAGGGCTAGGGCTAGGGCTAGGGCTAGGGCTAGGGCTTGGGCTTGGGCTTGGGCCAGGGTTACGGTTAGGGTTAGGGCTAGGGATACTGTTAGGGTTAGCGTTTGCACTAGGGCTAGGGCTGGGCTACGGTTAGGGTGAGGAATAGTACTAGTACTAGGACTAGGACTAGGACTAGGACTAGGACTAGTACTAGTACTAGTACTAGTACTAGTACTAGTACTAGGACTAGGACTAGGACTAGGACTAGGACTGGGACTGGGACGAGGACGAGGACGAGGACGAGGATGAGGACGAGAATGACGACTACGACTAGCGCTAGGCCTAGGCCTAGGCCTAGGGCTAGGGCTAGGGCTGGGGCTAGGGTTACGTTTAGGGGTACGGCGAGGGCTAGGACTAGGGCTAGGTTTAAGCGTAAGTGTAGGATTGGGCTAAGGCTAGTACCAGGGCTAGGGTTAGGGTTAGGTTTTAGGGCCAGGGTTAGGGATTGGACTGGGCTAAGGTTAAGGTTTGGGTTAGGGTTAGGGTGAGGGTGAGGGTCAGGGTCAGGGTCAGGGTCAGAGTGAGGGTCAGGGTGAGGGTGAGGGAGAGGGAGAGGGAGAGGGAGAGGGAGAGGGAGAGGGAGAGGGAGAGGGTGAGGGCTAGGGCTAGGGCTAGGGCTAGGGCTAGGGCTAGGGCTGGGCTAAGGTTAGGGTTTGGGTTAGGGTTAGGGTTAGATTTAGGGTTAGGGTTAGGGTTAGGGCTAGAGCTTGGGCTAGGGCTAATTCTAGGGCTGGGCTAAGGTTAGGGTTTGAGTTAGGGTTAGTTTAGGATTACAGTTAGGGTTCGGATTAGGGTGAAGGTGAGGGTGAGGGTGACGGTTAGGGCGAGGGCGAGGGCGAGGGCGAGGGCGAGGGCGAGGGCGAGGGCTAGGGCTAGGGCTAGGGCTAGGGATAAGATTAGGGTTAGCGTTTGCGTTAGCGTTTGCGTTAGTGCTAGCACTAGGGCTTGGGTTGGGCTAGGGTTAGGACTAGGACTAGGACTAGGACTAGGACTAGGACTAGGACTGGGACTGGGACTGGGACTGGGACGAGGACGAGGACGAGGACGAGGCCTAGGCCTAGGGCTAGGGCTAGGGCTGGGGCTAGTTTTACTTTTAGGGGTACGGCTAGCCCTAGCCCTAGCCCTAGCCCTAGCCCTAGCCCTAGCCCTAGCCCTAGCCCTAGCCCTAGCCCTAGCCCTAGCCCTAGCCCTAGCCCTAACCCTAGCCCTAGCCCTAGCCCTAGCCCTAGCTCGCACCCTCATGCTACCTCAGCCCTGGCTCTAGCCCTAGCCCAACCCGTCGCCCTGACCGTAAACATAACACTAGCGCTAGCCCTAAGCCCAAGGCCTAGCCCTCACCCTCACCCTCACCATCACCCTGACGCTAGCTCAGCCCTGTATCTAGCCCTAGCCCAACCCGTCGCCCTGACCATAACCCTAACACTAGCCCTAGCCCTAGCCCTAGCCCTAGCCCTAGCCCTAGCCCTAGCCCTAGCCCTAGCCCTAGCCTTAGCCCTAGCCCTAGCCCTAGCCCTAGCCCTAGCCCTAGCCCTAGCCCTAGCCCTAGCCCTAGCCCTAGCCCTAGCCCTAGCCCTAGCCCTAGCCCTAGCCCTAGCCGCAGCCCTTCCATAGGCCTAGCCCCGACATTAGCTTCTTCTTCTAGGGATTAATCTAGCTTTAGTCCACTTTCCTAGGCACAGAAGACATCAGCCATGTGACCAATAATTTTCTCTTCACTTTGGCTGCAGTCACACCAGAGCTTTAATCCAGCTTCAGTCCACTTTCACATGAGCCAAGCTTGCTAGCTGGCCATGGGCCAGTCACAGCTCTCTTCTGAGCTCTCACAGCGCCACCTACCTCACAGGGTGTCTGTTGTGGGGGGAAGAACAGAAAGTTTGTCAGCCGCTTTGAGTCCCTTTAAATGGGAGAGAAAAGCGGGGTAGAAAAGCCAACACTGCTTCTTCTAGGGATTAATCTAGCTTTAGTCCACTTTCATAGGCACAGAAGATATCAGCCATGTGACCAATAATTTTCTCTTCACTTTGGCTGCAGTCACACCAGAGCTTTAATCCAGCTTCCGTCCACTTTCACATGAGCCAAGCTTGCTAGGTGGCCATGGACTAGTCACAGCTCTCTTCTGAGCTCTCACAGCCCCACCTACCTCACAGGGTGTCTGTTGTGGGGGGAAGAACAGAAAGTTTGTCAGCTGCTTTGAGTCCCCTTAAATGGGAGAGAAAACCGGGGTAGAAAAGCCATTGCTGCTTCTGCTTCTTCTAGGGATTAATCCAGCTTCAGTCCACTTTCCCATGAGCCAAGCTTGCTAGGTGGCTATGGGCTAGTCACAGCTCTCTTCTGAGCTCTCACAGCCCCACCTACCTCACAGGGTGTCTGTTGTGCGGGGAAGAACAGAAAGTTTGTCAGCCGCTTTGAGTCCCCTTAAATGGGAGAGAAATCCGGGGTAGAAAAGCCATTGCTGCTTCTGCTTCTTCTAGGGATTAATCCAGCTTCAGTCCACTTTCACATGAGCCAAGCTTGCTAGGTGGCTATGGGCTAGTCACAGCTCTCTTCTGAGCTCTCACAGCCCCACCTACCTCACAGGGTGTCTGTTGTGCGGGGAAGAACAGAAAGTTTGTCAGCCGCCTTGAGTCCCCTTAAATGGGTGAGAAAAGCGGGGTAGAAAAGCCAACTCTTCTTCTTCCTCATCCTCCTCTTCTTCTTTTTCTTCCTCTTCTAGGGATTAATCTAGCTTAAGTCCACTTTCATAGGCACAGAAGACATCAGCCATGTGACCAGTAATTTTCTTTTCACATTGGCTGCAGTCACACCTCAGGTCTAATCCGGCTTCATTGCACTTTAAGACTCAGCCAGGGAACACATCAGATTGGCTGTGGTCCCACCTATCTGGTTCTGAGACTTTCTGAACCGGGGCTCTGCCTAGTGACCTCTTAGGCTCCACCCAGCGACCTCTTAAGCTCCACCCAGTGACCTCTTAAGCTCCACCCAGTGACCTCTTAAGCTCCACCCAGCACCTTCAGCAGCCCCCGTCTCCCTGGGACTTAGGGCTGTGAACACCCAGCCCTGAAGCCCACAAGCCGCCACTGGGGCCAGGGTTAGGTTTAGGGTTAGGGCTAGGGATAAGATTAGGGTTAGGGTCAGGGTTAGAGTTTGCACTAGGGCTAGGGCTGGGCTACGGTTAGGGTTAGGACTAGGGCTAGGGCTAGGGCTAGGGCTAGGGCTAGGGCTAGGGCTAGGGTTAGGGTTAGGATTAGGCCTAGGCCTAGTGCTACGATTATGGCTATGGCTAAAGCTCGGGCTCGGGCTTGGGCTCGGGCTCGGGCTAGGATTTGGCTTAGGGCCAGGGTTAGGGTTAGGGCTCTTGCTAGGACTAGGGCCAGGCCAGGGCTAGGGTTAGGGTGAGGGTGAGGGTGAAGGTGAGGGTTAGTATTAGGGCTAGGGCTAGGGTAGGGCTAGGGCTAGGGCTAGGGCTAGGGCGAAGGGCTAGGGCTAGGGCTAGGGCTAGGGCTAGGGCTAGGGCTTGGGCTAGGGCTAGGGCTAGGGCTAGGGCTACGCTAGGGCTAGGGCTAGGGCTAGGGCTAGGGCTAGGGCTAGGCCTAGGCCTAGGGCTAGGGCTAGGGCTAGGGCTAGGCCTAGGCCTAGTGCTACGAATATGTCTATGGCTAAAGCTCGGACTCGGGCTTATGCTCGGGCTTGGGCTCGGGCTAGGATTAGGCTTAGGGCCAGGGTTAGGGTTAGGGCTATTGCGAGGACTAGGGCCAGGTCAGGGCTAGGGTTAGGGTTAGGGTGAAGGTGAGGGTTAGTATTAGGGCTAGGGGTAAGGCTAGGGCTAGGGCTAAGGCTAGGGCTAGGGCTAGGACTAGGGCTAGGGCTAGGGCTAGGGTTAGGCTTAAGGCTAGGGCTAGGGCTTGGGCTTGGGCTTGGGCCAGGTTTAGGGTTAGGGTTAGGGTTAGGGCTAGGGATAAGATTAGGGTTAGGGTTAGGGTTAGAGTTTGCACTAGGTCTACGGCTGGGCTTCGGTTAGGGTTAGGACTAGGACTAGGACTAGGACTACTTCTAGGGCTAGGGCTATGGTAGGCCTAGGGCTAGGATTAGGGTTACGGTTAGAGTTAGGGTTAGGGTGTGGTTTAGGCCTAGGCCTAGTGCTACGAATAGGGCTCGGGCTCGGGCTCGGGCTCGGGCTCAGGCTCGGCCTAGAATTAGGCTTAGGTCTAGGGTTAGATTTCGGGTTATTTCTACGTCTACGGCCAGAGCAGGGCTAGGGCGAGTGTGAGGGTGAAGGTGAGGGTTAGTGTTAGGGCTAGGGCTAGGGCTAGGCTTAGTGTTAGGGTTTGTGTTAGGGTTCCGGCTAGGGTAAGGCTAGGGTTAGGCTTAGGCTTAGGCTTACGCTTAGGGTTAGGGTTAGGCCTAGTGCTACAGCTAGGGCTAGGGCTTAAGCTAGTGTCAGGGCTAGGCCTAGGGAAGGGCTGCGGCTAGGGCTAGGGCTAGGGCTAGGGTTAGGGCTAGGGCTAGGGCTAGGACTAGGACTAGGACTACGACTACGACTAGGACTAAGACTAGGGCTAGGACTAGGGTTAGGTATAGGTATAGGTATAGGTATAGGTATAGGTATAGGTATAGGGATAGGGATAGGGATAGGGATAGGGATAGGGATAGGGATAGGGATAGGGATAGGGATAGGGCAAGACTAGGGCTAGGGATAGGGCTAGGGCTAGGGCTAGGGCTAGGGCTAGTGTTAGGATTAGGCCTAGGCCTAGGCCTAGTTCTACGATTATGGCTATGGCTAAAGCTCGGGCTCGGGCTCGGGCTTGGGCTCGGACTCAGGCTAGGATTAAGCTAAGGGCCCGGGTTAGGGTGAGGGTGAGGGTGAAGGTGAGGGTTAGGTTTAGGGTTAGAGTTTGCACTAAGGCTAGGGCTGGGCTACGATTAGCGTTGGACTAGGACTAGTCCTAGTCCTAGGCCTAGTCCTAGTTCTAGTCCTAGTCCTGGTCCTAGTCCTAGTCCTAGTCCTAGTCCCAGTCCTAGCCCTAGGCCTCGCCCTCGCCCTCACCCTTAGCCCTAGCCCTAGCCGCAGCCCTTCCCTACGCCTAGCCCTGACCCTTCCTTTAGCCCTAGCCGTAGCCGTAGCTCTAGGCCTAACCCTAAGCGTAAGCGTAAGCCTATGCCTAAGCCTAAGCCTAACCCTAGCCCTAACCCTAGCCGGAACCCGAACACAAACCCTAACACTAAGCCTAGCCCTAGCCCTAGCCCTAACACTAACCCTCACCTTAACCCTCACCCTCACCCTACCCCTCCTCTGGCCGTAGACGTAGAAATAGCCCGAAACCAAACCCTAACCCTAACCGTAACCCTAAGCCTAGCCCTAACCCTAGCCCTAGCCCTAGCCCTCACCGTACACCTAACCCTAATCCTGGCCCCAGCCCTAGCCCTCGGAATAGGCCTAGCATAGCCCTAGCCCTAGAAGTAGTCCTAGTCCTAGTCCTAGTCCTAACCCTAACCCTAGCCCAGCCCTAGCCCTAGTGCTAGCACTGACGCAAACGCTAACCCTAACCCTAACCCTAATCCTAACCCTAATCTTATCCCTAGCCCTAACCATAACCCTAACCCTAGCCCTAACCCTAGACATATCCCTATCCCTAGTCGTAGCACTAAGCCTAGGCATAAACCAAGCCATAACCCTAGCCCTAGCCCTCAACCTCAACCTCACCATCATCCTCACGCTAGCTCAGCCCTGTATCTAGCCCTAGCCCAACCCGTCGCCCTGACCGTAACCCTAACAGTAGCCCTAGCCCTAAGCCTAGCCCTAGCCGTAGCCGTAGCCCTAGCCCTAACCCTAGCCCTAGCCCTAACCCTAACCCTAAACCTAACCCTAAACCTAACCCTAACCCTAACCCAAAGCCTAACCTTAGCCCAGTCATCGCCCTAGCCCTAGCCCTAGACCTCTTCCTCTCCCTCACCCTCACCCTAACCCAAACCCACACCCTAACCTTAGCCCAGCCCTAGCCCTAACCCTGGCCCTAAAACCTAACCCTAACCCTAACCCTAACACTAAAACTAACACTAAACTTAACCCTAACCCTAGTCCTAGCACTAGCACTAGCCCAATCCTAAACTTAAGCTTAACCCTAGCCCTAGCCCTAGCCCTCGCCGTACCCCTACCCCTACCCCTACCCCCAGCCCTAGCCCTCGGCCTAGGCCTAGCATAGCCCTAGCCCTAGAAGTAGTCCTAGTCCTAGTCCTAGTCCTAGTCCTAGTCCTAGTCCCAGTCCTAGTCCTAGTCCTAGTCCTAGTCCTAGTCCTAGTCCCAGTCCTAGTCCTAGTCCTAGTCCTAGTCCTAGTCCTTGTCCTTGTCCTAGTCCAAACCCTAACTGTAGCCCAGCCCTAGCCCTAGTGCAAACTCTAACCATAACCCTAACCCTAATCTTATCCCTAGCCCTAACCCTAGCCCTAGCCCTAGCCCTAGCCCTAGCCCTAGCCCTAGACCTAGACCTAGCCCTAGCCCTAGCCCTAGCACTAGCCCTAGACGTAGTCCTAGTCCTAGTCCTAGTCCAAGTCCTAGTCCTAGTCCTAGTCCAAGTCCTAGTCCTACTCCTAGTCCGAGTCCTAGTCCTAGTCCTAGTCCTAGTCCTAGTCCTTTTCCTAGTCCTAGTCCTAGTCCTAGCCCTCGGCCTAGCCCTGGCCCTAGCGCTAACCCTAGATCTAACCTTAGCCCAGCCCTAGCCCTAACCCTGGCCCTAAAACCTAGCCCTAACCCTAACCCTAAACCTAACCCTAACACTAACCTTAACCCTATCCCTATCCCTATCCCTAGCACTAGCACTAGCCCAATCCTAACCTTAAGCTTAACCCTAGCCCTAGCCCTCGCTGTACACCTACCCCTACCCATAGCTCCAGCTCTAGCCCTCGGCCTAGGCCTAGCATAGCCCTAGCACTAGAAGTAGTCCTAGTTCTAGTCCTAGTCCTAGTCCTAGTCCTAGTCCAACCCTAACCGTAGCCCAGCCCTAGCCTTAGTGCAAACTCTAACCCTAACCCTAACCCTAATCTTATCCCTCGCCCTAACCCTAACCCTAACCCTAAACCTGGCCCAAGCCCAAGCCCTAGCCCTAGCCCCAGATTTAGCCCTAGCCCTAGCCCTAGCCCTAGCCCTAGCCCTAGCCCTAGCCCTAGCCCTAGCCCTAGCCCTAGCCCTAGTCCTAGTTTTAGTCCTAGTCCTAGTCCTAGTCCTAGCCCTAACCCTAACCCTAGCCCTAGCCCTAGCCCTAGTCCTAGCCCTAACCCTAGCCCTAGCCCTAGCCCTAGACTGAGCCGCAGCCCTTCCCTAGGCCTAGCCCTGACACTAGCTTAAGCCCTTGCCCTAGCCGTAGCACTAGGCCTAAACCTAACCCTAACCAGAAGCCTAAGCCTAAGCCTAACCCTAGCCCTAACCCTAGCCGGAACCCTAACTCAAACCCTAATACTAAGCCTAGCCCTAGCCCTAGCCCTAACACTAACCCTCACCTTCACCCTCACCCTCACCCTAGCCGTGGTCTTACCGTAGACGAAGAAATAGCCCGAAACCTAACCCTAGACCTAATCCTAATCCTAGCCCGAGCCCGAGCCCGAGCCCTAGTCGTAGCACTAGGCCTAGGCCTAAACCAAACCCTAACCCTAACTCTAACCGTAACCCTAATCCTAGCCCTAGGCCTAGCATAGCCCTAGCCCTAGAAGTAGTCCTAGTCCTAGTCCTAGTCTTAGTCCTAGTCCTAGTCCTAGTCTTAGTCCTAGTCCTAGTCCTAACCCTAACCGTAGCCCAGCCCTAGCCCTAGTGCAAACTCTAACCCAAACCCTAACCCTAATCTTATCCCTAGCCCTAACCCTAACCCTAACCCTGGCCCAAGCCCAAGCCCTAGCCCTAGCCCTATACCTAACACTAGCCCTGGCCTGGCCTTGGTCCTAGCAATAGCCCTAACCCTAAACCTGGCCCTAAGCCAAATCCTAGGCCGATCCCGAGCCGAAGCCCAACCCGAGCCCGAGCTTTAGTCATAGCCATAATCGTAGCACTAGGACTAGGCCTAATCCTAACCCTAACCCTAACCCTAGCCCTAGCTAGATTAGGGTTAGGGTTAGGGTTAGAGCTAGGGCGAGGGTGAGGGTGAAGGTGAGGGTTAGTGTTAGGGCGAGGGCTAGGGCTAGGCTTAGAGTTAGGGTTTGTGTTAGGTTTCCGGCTAGGGTTAGGGCTAGGGTTAGGCTTAGACTTAGGCTTACGCTTACGCTTAGGGTTATGGTTAGGCCTAGTGCTACGGCTAGGGCTAGGGCTAAAGCAAGGGTCAGGGCTAGGCGTAGGGAAGGGCTGCGGCTAGGGCTAGGGCTAAGGGTTAGGGCTACGGCTAGGGCTAGGGCTAGGGTTAGGATTAGGCCTAGGCCTAGTGCTACGATTATCGCTATGGCTAAAGCTCGGGCTTGGGCTCGGGCTCGGGCTCAGGCTCAGGCTAGGATTTGGTTTAGGGCCAGGGTTAGGGTTAAGGCTATTGCTAGGCCTAGGGCCAGGCCAGGGCTAGGGTTAGGGTGAGGGTGAAGGTGAGGGTTAGTATTAGGGCTAGGGCTAGGGCTAGGGCTAGTGTTAGGCTCAGCACTAGGGCTTGTGCTTGGGCCAGGGTTAGGTTTAGGGTTAGGGCTAGGGATAAGATTAGGGTTAGGGTTAGGGTTAGAGTTTGCACTAGGGCTAGGGCTGGGCTACGGTTAGGTTTAGGGTTAGGACTAGGACTAGGACAAGGACTACTTCTAGGGCTAGGGCTATGCTAGGCCTAGGCCGAGGGCTAGGACTGGGGCTAGAGGTAAGGGTAGGGGTACGGCGAGGGATAGGGCTAGTGCTAGGGTTATGCTTAAGGATAGGATTGGTCTTGTGCTAGTGCTAGAGCTAGGGTTAAGGTTAAGTTTAGTGTTAGTGTTAGGGTTAGGTTTTAGGGCCAGGGTTAGGGCTAGGGCTGGGCTGTTAGGGCTACGGTTAGGCCTAGGGCTAGGGCTAGGCCGAGGGCTAGGACAAGGACAAGGACTAGGACTAGGACTAGGACTAGGACTAGGACTAGGACTAGGACTAGGACTAGGATTGGACTACGACTAGGGCTAGGGCTAGGGCTAGGGCTTGGGCTAGGGCTAGGGCTAGGTCTAGGGCTAGGATTAGGCTTAGGGCCAGGATTAGGGTTAGGGCTATTACGAGGACTAGGGCCAGGTCAGGGCTAGGGTTAGGGTGAGGGTGAGGGAGAAGGTGAGGGTTAGTATTAGGGCTAGGGCTAAGGCTAGGGCTAGGGCTGGGGCTAGGGCTAGGGCTAGGGCTAGGACTAGGGCTACGGCTAGGGCTAGGGCTAGGGTTAGGCTTAAGGCTAGGGCTAGGGCTTGTGCTTGGGCCAGGGGTAGGGTTACGGTTAGGGCTAGGGATAAGATTAGGGTTAGGGTTAGAGTTTGCACTAGGGCTAGGGCTGGGCTACGGTTAAGGTTAGGACTTGGATTAGGTCTAGGACTAGGACTAGGACTAGGACTAGGACCAGGGCTAGGGCTAGGGCTAGGGCTAGGGCTAGGGCTAGGGCTAGGGCTAGGGCTAGGGCTTGGGCTAGGGCTAGGGCTAGGTCTAGGGCTAGGATTAGGCTTAGGGCCAGGATTAGGGTTAGGGCTATTACGAGGACTAGGGCCAGGTCAGGGCTAGGGTTAGGGTGAGGGTGAGGGAGAAGGTGAGGGTTAGTATTAGGGCTAGGGCTAAGGCTAGGGCTAGGGCTGGGGCTAGGGCTAGGGCTAGGGCTAGGACTAGGGCTACGGCTAGGGCTAGGGCTAGGGTTAGGCTTAAGGCTAGGGCTAGGGCTTGTGCTTGGGCCAGGGGTAGGGTTACGGTTAGGGCTAGGGATAAGATTAGGGTTAGGGTTAGAGTTTGCACTAGGGCTAGGGCTGGGCTACGGTTAAGGTTAGGACTTGGATTAGGTCTAGGACTAGGACTAGGACTAGGACTAGGACCAGGGCTAGGGCTAGGGCTAGGGCTAGGGCTAGGGCTAGGGCTAGGGCTAGGGCTAGGGCTAGGGCTAGGGCTAGGGCAAGACCTAGGGCTACGGTTAGGTTTGGCATTAGGATTAGGCCTAGGCCTAGGGCTACGATTATGGCTATGGCTAAAGCTCGGGTTCGGGCTTGGGCTCGGGCTCGGGCTCGGGTTCGGGCTCGGGCTAGGATTTGGCTTAGGGCCAGGGTTAGGATTAGGGCTATTGCTAGGACTAGGGCGAGGCCACCGCTAGGGTTAGGGTGAGGGTTAGGGTTAGGGTTAGGGCTTGGGCCCTAGCCCTAGCCCTAGCCCTAGCCCTCGTGTAGCCCTAACCCTAGCCCTAGCCCTCGCCCTCGCCCTATCCCTATCCCTATCCCTATCCCTATCCCTATCCCTATCCCTATCCCTATCCCTATCCCTAGTCCTAGTCGTAGTTCTAGTCCTAGTCCTAGTCCTAGTCCTAGTCCTAGTCCTAACCCTAACCCTAACCCTAACCCTAGCCCAGGCCTAGCTCTAGTGCTAGTGCTAGCGCTAACGCAAACGCTAACCCAAACCCTAACCCTAATCTTATCCCTAGCCCTAACCCTAACCCTAACCCTAACCCTAGCCCAAGCCCAAGCCCTAGCCCTAAGGCTAACCCTAGCCCTCGCCCTAGCCCTAGTCGTTCCACTAGGCCTAAGCCTAAACCAAACCCTAACCTTAATCCTAGCCCAAGCCCTAGCCCTAGCCCTAGCCCTAGCCCTAGCCCTCACCATCACCCTCACCATCACCCTGACGCTAGCTCAGCCCTGTATCTAGCCCTAGCCCAACCCGTCGCTCTGACCGTAACCCTAGCCCTAGCCCTAGCCCTAGCCCTAGCAATAGCCCTAGCCCTAGCTCTAACCCTAGCCCTAGCCCTAGCCCTAGCCCTAGCTCTAACCCTAACCCAAACCCAAACCCAAACCCTAACCTTAGCCCAGTCATCGCCCTAGCCTTAGTCCTAGACCTAACCTTCTTCCTCTCCCTCACCCTCACCCTCACACTCACCCTATCCCAAACCCTAACCTTAGCCCAGCCCTAGCCCTAACCCTGGCCCTAAAACCTAACCCTAACCCTAACCCTAACACTAACACTAACCTTAACCCTAACCCTGGCCGTAGCACTAGGGCTAGCCCAATCCTAACCTTAAGTTTCACCCTAGCCCTAGCCCTAGCCCTAGCCCTAGCCCTAGCCCTAGCCCTCGCGACACCCCTACACCTAGCCCTAGCCCCAGGCCTAGCCCTCGGCCTAGGCCTAGCATAGCCCAAGCCCTAGAAGTAGTCCTAGTCCTAGTCCTAGTCCAAGTCCTAGTCCTAGTCCTAGTCCTAGTCCTAGTCCTAGTCCTAGTCCTAGTCCTAGTAATAACCGTAACCGTAGCCCAGCCCTAGCCCGAGTGCAAACTCTAACCCTAATCCTAACCCTAACCCTAATCTTATCCCTAACGCTAACCCTAACCCTAACGCTAACCCTGGCCGAAGCCCAAGTCCTAGCCCTAGCCCTAGCCCTAAGCCTAACCCAAGCCCTAGCCCTAGCCCTAGCCCTAATACTAACCCTCACCTTCACCCTCACCCTAACCCTAGCCCTGGCCTGGCCCTAGTCGTAGCAATAGCCCTAACCCTAACCCTGGCCCTAAGCCTAATCCTAGCCCGAGCCCGAGCCCAAGCTCGAGCCCAAGCCCGAGCCCAAGCCCGAGCCCGAGCTTTAGCCATAGCCATAATCGTAGCACTAGGCCTAGGCCTAATCCTAATCCTGACCCTAGCCCTAGCCGAAGCCCTAGCCCTAGCCCTAGCCCTAGCCCTAGCCCTAGCCCTAGCCCTAGCCTGAAATCATCACGTGCAGAAATGTCACTAAGGGCCAGCATAGTACAAGTTCTGTAAGAGGCCCTGACAATTGACTAGGTGCTAGCTCACCGCTGCCAGGCCAGAAGAACTCAATCCGCCGCCATCCTGTCCTGGCGATTGCGGAAAGACATTGCCCCAGGTTGGCTAGAATAAGGCATAGTGTGAACTATGCTCCCACCACAGTGGGCTATCCGAAACCTATCTTAATGGGTAGAATAAGCATCAGGGCTCTAGCTGGCTATCCGTGGCAGATGCAGGAGGGCCGGAAGGCAGCCAACTCTCCATAGGATACATCTCAGGGTAATGGATTGGAGACAGAAGCCTGAAATCATCACGTGCAGAAATGTCACTAAGGGCCAGCGTAGTACAAGTTTCGAAAGAGGCCCTGACAATTGACTAGGTGCTAGCTCACCTCTGCCAGGGCAGAAGAACTCAATCCGCCGCCATCCTTTCCAGGCCATTGCGGAAAGACATTGCCCCAGGTTGGCTACACTAAGGCATAGTGTGAACTATGCTCCCACCACAGTGGGCTATCCGAAACCTCTCTTAATGGGTAGAATAAGCATCTGGGCTCTAGCTGGCTGTCCGTGGCAGATGCAGGAGGGCCGGAAGGCAGCCAACTCTCCATAGGATACATCTCAGGGTAATGGATTGGAGACAGAAGCCTGAAATCATCACGTGCAGAAATGTCACAAAGGGCCAGCATGGTACAAGTTCTGTAAGAGGCCCTGACAATTGACTAGGTGCTAGCTCACCGCTGCCAGGCCAGAAGAACTAAATCCGCCGCCATCCTTTCCAGGCCATTGCAGAAAGACATTGTCCCAGGTTGGCTACACTAAGACATAGTGTGAACTATGCTCCCACCACAGTGGGCTATCCGAAACCTATCTTAATGGGTAGAATAAGCATCAGGCCTCTAGCTGGCTGTCCGTGGCAGATGCAGGAGGGCGGGAAGGCAGCCAACTCTCCATAGGATACATCTCAGGGTAATGGATTGGAGACAGAAGCCTGAAATCATCACGTGCAGAAATGTCACAAAGGGCCAGCATAGTACAAGTTCTGTAAGAGGCCCTGACAATTGACTAGGTGTTAGCTCACCTCTGCCAGGCCAGAAGAACTCAATCCGCCGCCATCCTGCCCTGGCCATTGCGGAAAGACATTGCCCCAGGTTGGCTAGACTAAGGCATAGTGTGAACTATGCTCCGACCACAGTGGGCTATCCGAAACCTATCTTAATGGGTAGAATAAGGATCAGGGCTCTAGCTGGCTATCCGTGGCAGATGCAGGAGGGCCGGAAGGCAGCCAACTCTCCAAAGGATACATCTCAGGGTAATGGATTGGAGACAGAAGCCTGAAATGATCACGTGCAGAAATGTCACTAAGGGCCAGCGTAGTACAAGTTTCGAAAGAGGCCCTGACAATTGACTAGGTGTTAGCTCACCTCTGCCAGGCCAGAAGAACTCAATCCGCCGCCATCCTTTCTAGGCCATTGCGGACATTGCCCCAGGTTGGCTACACTAAGGCATAGTGTGAACTATGCTCCCACCACAGTGGGCTATCCGAAACCTATCTCAATGGGTAGAATAAGCATCAGGGCTCTAGCTGGCTGTCCGTGGCAGATGCAGGAGGGCCGGAAGGCAGCCAACTCTCCATAGGATACATCTCAGGGTAATGGATTGGAGACAGAAGCCTGAAATCATCACGTGCAGAAATGTCAAAAAGCGCCAGCGTAGTACAAGTTCTGTAAGAGGCCCTGACAATTGACGAGGTGCTAGCTCACCGCTGCCAGGCCAGAAGAACTCAATCCGCCGCCATCCTGTCCTGGCCATTGCGGAAAGACATTGCCCCAGATTGGCTAGACTAAGGCATAGTGTGAACTATGCTCCGACCACAGTGGGCTATCCGAAACCTATCTTAATGGGTAGAATAAGCATCTGGGCTCTAGCTTGCTGTCCGTGGCAGATGCAGGAGGGCCGGAAGGCAGCCAACTCTCCATAGGATACATCTCAGGGTAATGGATTGGAGACAGAAGCCTGAAATCATCACGTGCAGAAATGTCACTAAGGGCCAGCGTAGTACAAGTTCCTAAAAGGCCCTGACAATTCACTAGGTGCTAGCTCACCGCTGCCAGGCCAGAAGAACTCAATCCGCCGCCATCCTTTCCAGGCGATTGCGGAAAGACATTGCCCCAGGTTGGCTACACTAAGGCATAGTGTGAACTATGCTCCCACCACAGTGGGCTATCCGAAACCTATCTTAATGGGTAGAATAAGCATCAGGGCTCTAGCTGGCTGTCCGTGGCAGATGCAGGAGGGCGGGAAGGCAGCCAACTCTCCATAGGATACATCTCAGGGTAATGGATTGGAGACAGAAGCCTGAAATCATCACGTGCAGAAATGTCACAAAGGGCCAGCATAATACAAGTTCTGTAAGGGGCCCTGACAATTGACTAGGTGCTAGCTCACCTCTGCCAGGCCAGAAGAACTCAATCCGCCACCATCCTGCCCTGGCCATTGTGGAAAGACATTGCCCCAGGTTGGCTAGACTAAGGCATAGTGTAAACTATGCTCCCACCACAGTGGGCTATCCGAAACCTATCTTAATGGGTAGAATAAGCATCAGGGCTCTAGCTTGCTGTCCGTGGCAGATGCAGGAGGGCCGGAAGGCAGCCAACTCTCCATAGGATACATCTCAGGGTAATGGATTGGAGACAGAAGCCTGAAATGATCACGTGCAGAAATGTCACTAAGGGCCAGCGTAGTACAAGTTCCTAAAAGGCCCTGACAATTCACTAGGTGCTAGCTCACCTCTGCCAGGCCAGAAGAACTCAATCCGCCACCATCCTGCCCTGGCCATTGCGGAAAGACATTGCCCCAGGTTGGCTAGACTAAGGCATAGTGTGAACTATGCTCCCACCACAGTGGGCTATCCGAAACCTATCTTAATGGGTAGAATAAGCATCAGGGCTCTAGCTGGCTGTCCGTGGCAGATGCAGGAGGGCGGGAAGGCAGCCAACTCTCCATAGGATACATCTCAGGGTAATGGATTGGAGAAAGAAACCTGAAATCATCACGTGCAGAAATGTCACAAAGGGCCAGCATAGTACAAGTTCTGTAAGGGGCCCTGACAATTGACTAGGTGCTAGCTCACCTCTGCCAGGCCAGAAGAACTCAATCCGCCACCATCCTGCCCTGGCCATTGCGGAAAGACATTGCCCCAGGTTGGCTAGACTAAGGCATAGTGTGAACTATGCTCCCACCACAGTGGGCTATCCGAAACCTATCTTAATGGGTAGAATAAGCATCAGGGCTCTAGCTGGCTGTCCGTGGCAGATGCAGGAGGACGGGAAGGCAGCCAACTCTCCATAGGATACATCTCAGGGTAATGGATTGGAGACAGAAGCCTGAAATCATCACGTGCAGAAATGTCACTAAGGGCCAGCGTAGTACAAGTTCTGTAAGAGGCCCTGACAATTGACTAGGTGCTAGCTCACCGCTGCCAGGCCAGAAGAACTCAATCCGCCGCCATCCTGTCCTGGCCATTGCGGAAAGACATTGCCCCAGGATGGCTGGACTAAGGCATAGTGTGAACTATGCTCCGACCACAGTGTGCTATCCGAAACCTATCTTAATGGGTAGAATAAGGATCAGGGCTCTAGCTGGCTATCCGTGTCAGATGCAGGAGGGCCGGAAGGCCGCCAAATCTCCATAGGATACATCTCAGGGTAATGGATTGGAGACAGAAGCCTGAAATCATCACGTGCAGAAATGTCACTAAGGGCCAGAGTAGTACAAGTTTCGAAAGAGGCCCTGACAATTGACTAGGTGTTAGCTCACCTCTGCCAGGCCAGGAGAACTCAATCCGCCGCCATCCTTTCCAGGCCATTGCGGAAAGACATTGCCCCAGGTTGGCTACACTAAGGCATAGTGTGAACTATGCTCCCACCACAGTGGGCTATCCGAAACCTATGTTAATGGGTAGAATAAGCATCAGGCCTCTAGCTGGCTGTCCGTGGCAGATGCAGGAGGGCGGGAAGGCAGCCAACTCTCCATAGGATACATCTCAGGGTAATGGATTAGAGACAGAAGCCTGAAATCATCAAGTGCAGAAATGTCACAAAGGGCCAGCATAGTACAAGTTCTGTAAGAGGCCCTGACAATTGACTAGGTGTTAGCTCACCTCTGCCAGGCGAGAAGAACTCAATCCGCCACCATCCTGCCCTGGCCATTGCGGAAAGACATTGCCCCAGGTTGGCTAGACTAAGGCATAGTGTGAACTATGCTCCCACCACAGTGGGCTATCCGAAACCTATCTTAATGGGTAGAATAAGGATCAGGGCTCTAGCTGGCTATCCGTGGCAGATGCAGGAGGGCCGGAAGGCAGCCAACTCTCCATAGGATACATCTCAGGTTAATCGATTGGAGACAGAAGCCTGAAATCATCACGTGCAGAAATGTCACTAAGGGCCAGCGTAGTACAAGTTTCGAAAGAGGCCCTGACAATTGACTAGGTGTTAGCTCACCTCTGCCAGGCCAGAAGAACTCAATCCGCCGCCATCCTTTCTAGGCCATTGCGGACATTGCCCCAGGTTGGCTACACTAAGGCATAGTGTGAACTACGCTTCCACCACAGTGGGCTATCCGAAACCTATCTTAATGGGTAGAATAAGCATCAGGGCTCTAGCTGGCTGTCCGTGGCAGATGCAGGAGGGCGGGAAGGCAGCCAACTCTCCATAGGATACATCTCAGAGTAATGGATTGGAGACAGAAGCCTGAAATCATCACGTGCAGAAATGTCACAAAGGGCCAGCGTAGTACAAGTTCTGTAAGAGGCCCTGACAATTGACTAGGTGCTAGCTCACCGCTGCCAGGCCAGAAGAACTCAATCCGCCGCCATCCTGTCCTGGCCATTGCGGAAAGACATTGCCCCAGGTTGGCTACACTAAGGCATAGTGTGAACTATGTTCCCACCACAGTGGGCTATCCGAAACCTATCTTAATGGGTAGAATAAGCATCAGGGCTCTAGCTGGCTGTCCGTGGCAGATGCAGGAGTGCGGGAAGGCAGCCAACTCTCCATAGGATACATCTCAGGGTAATGGATTGGAGACAGAAGCCTGAAATCATCACGTGCAGAAATGTCACAAAGGGCCAGCATAGTACAAGTTCTGTAGGAGGCCCTGACAATTGACTAGGTGCTAGCTCACCGCTGCCAGGCCAGAAGAACTCAATCCGCCGCCATCCTGTCCTGGCCATTGCGTAAAGACATTGCCCAAGGTTGGCTACACTAAGGCATAGTGTGAACTATGCTCCCACCACAGTGGGCTATCCGAAACCTATCTTAATGGGTAGAATAAGCATCAGGGCTCTAGCTGGCTATCCGTGGCAGATGCAGGAGGGCCGGAAGGCAGCCAACTCTCCATAGGATACATCTCAGGGTAATGGATTGGAGACAGAAGCCTGAAATCATCACGTGCAGAAATGTCACTAAGGGCCAGCGTAGTACAAGTTTCGAAAGAGGCCCTGACAATTGACTAGGTGTTAGCTCACCTCTGCCAGGCCAGAAGAACTCAATCCGACGCCATCCTTTCCAGGCCATTGCGGAAAGACATTGCCCCAGGTTGGCTACACTAAGGCATAGTGTGAACTATGCTCCCACCACAGTGGGCTATCCGAAACCTCTCTTAATGGGTAGAATAAGCATCAGGGCTCTAGCTGGCTGTCCGTGGCAGATGCAGGAGGGCCGGAATGCAGCCAACTCTCCATAGGATACATCTCAGGGTAATGGATTGGAGACAGAAGCCTGAAATCATCACGTGCAGAAATGTCACAAAGGGCAAGCATAGTACAAGTTCTCTAAGAGGCCCTGACAATTGACTAGGTGCTAGCTCACCGCTGCCAGGCCAGAAGAACTAAATCCGCCGCCATCCTTTCCAGGCCATTGCGGAAAGACATTGCCCCAGGTTGGCTACACTAAGGCATAGTGTGAACTATGCTCCCACCACAGTGGGCTATCCGAAACCTATCTTAATGGGTAGAATAAGCATCAGGGCTCTAGCTGGCTGTCCGTGGCAGATGCAGGAGGGCCGGAAGGCAGCCAACTCTCCATAGGATACATCTCAGGGTAATGGATTGGAGACAGAAGCCTGAAATCATCACGTGCAGAAATGTCACTAAGGGCCAGCGTAGTACAAGTTCCTAAAAGGTCCTGACAATTCACTAGGTGCTAGCTCACCGCTGCCAGGCCAGAAGAACTCAATCCGCCGCCATCCTTTCTAGGCCATTGCGGACATTGCCCCAGGTTGGCTACACTAAGGCATCGTGTGAACTATGCTCCCACCACAGTGGGCTATCCGAAACCTATCTTAATGGGTAGAATAAGCATCAGGGTTCTAGCTGGCTGTCCGTGGCAGATGTAGGAGGGCGGGAAGGCAGCCAACTCTCCATAGGATACATCTCAGGGTAATGGATTGGAGACAGAAGCCTGAAATCATCACGTGCAGAAATGTCACTAAGGACCAGCGTAGTACAAGTTCCTAAAAGGCCCTGACAATTCACTAGGTGCTAGCTCACCGCTGCCAGGCCAGAAGAAGTCAATCCGCCGCCATCCTTTCCAGGCGATTGCGGAAAGACATTGCCCCAGGTTGGCTACACTAAGGCATAGTGTGAACTATGCTCCCACCACAGTGGGCTATCCAAAACCTATCTTAATGGGTAGAATAAGCATCAGGGCTCCAGCTGGCTGTCCGTGGCAGATGCAGGAGGGCGGGAAGGCAGCCAACTCTCCATAGGATACATCTCAGGGTAATGGATTGGAGACAGAAGCCTGAAATCATCACGTGCAGAAATGTCACTAAGGGCCAGCATAGTACAAGTTCTGTAAGAGGCCCTGACAATTGACTAGGTGCTAGCTCACCGCTGCCAGGCCAGATGAACTCAATCCGCCGCCATCCTGTCCTGGCCATTGCGGAAAGACATTGCCCCAGGTTGGCTAGACTAAGGCATAGTGTGAACTATGCTCCGACCACAGTGGGCTATCCGAAACCTATCTTAATGGGTAGAATAAGCATCAGGGCTCTAGCTGGCTATCCGTGGCAGATGCAGGAGGGCCGGAAGGCAGCCAACTCTCCATAGGATCCATCTCAGGGTAATGGATTGGAGACAGAAGCCTGAAATCATCACGTGCAGAAATGTCACTAGGGGCCAGCGTAGTACAAGTTCCTAAAAGGCCCTGACAATTCACTAGGTGCTAGCTCACCGCTGCCAGTCCAGAAGAACTCAATCCGCCGCCATTCTGTCCTGGCCATTGCGGAAAGACATTGCTCCAGGATGGCTTGACTAAGGCATAGTGTGAACTATGCTCCGACCACAGTGGGCTATCCGAAACCTATCTTAATGGGTAGAATAAGGATCAGGGCTCTAGCTGGCTATCCGTGGCAGATGCAGCAGGGCCGGAAGGCAGCCAACTCTCCATAGGATACATCTCAGGGTAATGGATTGGAGACAGAAGCCTAAAATCATCACGTGGAGAAATGTCACTAAGGGCCAGCGTAGTACAAGTTTCGAAAGAGGCCCTGACAATTGACTAAGGGATAGCTCACCACTGCCAGGCCAGAAGAACTCAATCCGCCGCCATCCTGTCCTCGCCATTGCGGAAAGACGTCGCACCAGGTTGGCTACACTAAGGCATAGAGTGAACTATGCTCCAACAACAGTGGGCTATCCGAAACCTATCTTAATGGGTAGAATAAGCATCAGGGCTCTAGCTGGCTGTCCGTGGCAGATGCAGGAGGGCGGGAAGGCAGCCAACTCTCCATAGGATACATCTCAGGGTAATGGTATGGAGACAGAACCTGAAATCATCACGTGCAGAAATGTCACAAAGGGCCAGCATAGTACAAGTTCTGTAAGAGGCCCTGACAATTGACTAGGTGCTAGCTCACCGCGGCCAGGCCAGAAGAACTCAATCCGCCGCGATCCTTTCCAGGCCATTGCGGAAAGACATTGCCCCAGGTTGGCTACACTAAGGCATAGTGTGAACTATGCTCCCACCACAGTGGGCTATCCGAAACCTATCTTAATGGGTAGAATAAGCATCAGGGCTCTAGCTGGCTGTCCGTGGCAGATGCAGGAGGGCCGGAAGGCAGCCAACTCTCCATAGGATACAACTCAGTGTAATGGATTGGAGACAGAAGCCTGAAATCATCACGTGCAGAAATGTCACTAAGGGCCAGCGTAGTACAAGTTCCTAAAAGGCCCTGACAATTCACTAAGTGCTAGCTCACCGCTGCCAGGCCAGAAGAATTCAATCCGCCGCCATCCTTTCCAGGCGATTGCGGAAAGACATTGCCCCAGGTTGGCTACACTAAGGCATAGTGTGAACTATGCTCCCACCACAGTGGCTATCCGAAACCTATCTTAATGGGTAGAATAAGCATCAGGGCTCTAGCTGGCTGTCCGTGGCAGATGCAGGAGGGCGGGAAGGCAGCCAACTCTCCATAGGATACATCTCAGGGTAATGGAATGGAGACAGAAGCCTGAAATCATCACGTGCAGAAATGTCACAAAGGGCCAGCATAGTACAAGTTCTGTAAGAGGCCCTGAGAACTGACTAGGTGCTAGCTCACCGCTGCCAGGCCAGAAGAACTCAATCCGCCGCAATCCTTTCCAGGCGATTGCGGAAAGACATTGCCCCAGGTTGGCTACACTAAGGCATAGTGTGAACTATGCTCCCACCACAGTGGGCTATCCGAAACCTCTCTTATTGGGTAGAATAAGCATCAGGGCTCTAGCTGGCTATCCGTGGCAGATGCAGGAGGGCGGGAAGGCAGCCAACTATCCATAGGATACATCTCAGGGTAATGGATTGGAGACAGAAGCCTGAAATCATCACGTGCAGAAATGTCACTAAGGGCCAGCGTAGTACAAGTTTCGAAAGAGGCCCTGACAATTGACTAAGTGCTAGCTCACCACTGCCAGGCAAGAAGAACTCAATCCGCCGCCATCCTTTCCAGGCCATTGCGGAAAGACGTCGCACCAGGTTGGCTACACTAAGGCATAGTGTGAATAATGCTCCAACCACAGTGGGCTATCCGACACCTATCTTAATGGGTAGAATAAGCATCAGGGCTCTAGCTGGCCATCCGTGGCAGATGCAGGAGGGCCGGAAGTCCGCCAAATCTCCATAGGATACATCTCAGGGTAATGGATTGGAGACAGAAGCCTGAAATCATCACGTGCAGAATTGTCACTAATGGTCAGCGTAGAACAAGATTCGAAAGAGGCCCTGACAATTCACTAGGTGCTAGCTCACCGCTGTCAGGCCAGAAGAACTCAATCCGCCGCCATCCTTTCCAGGCCATTGCGGAAAGACATTGCCCCAGGTTGGCTACCCTAAGGCATAGTGTGAACTATGCTCCCACCACAGTGGGCTATCCAAAACCTATCTTAATGGGTAGAATAAGCATAAGGGCTCTAGCTGGCTGTCCGTGGCAGATGCAGGAGGGCCGGAAGGCAGCCAACTCTCCATAGGATACATCTCAGGGTAATGGATTGGAGACAGAAGCCTGAAATCATCACGTGCAGAAATGTCACTAAGGGCCAGCGTAGTACAAGTTCCTAAAAGGCCCTGACAATTCACTAGGTGCTAGCTCACCGCGGCCAGGCCAGAAGAACTCAATCCGTCGCCATCCTTTCCAGGCCATTGCGGAAAGACATTGTCCCAGGTTGGCTACACTAAGGCATAGTGTGAACTATGCTCCCACCACAGTGGGCTATCCGAAACCTATCTATATGGGTAGAATAAGCATCAGGGCTCTAGCTGGCTGTCCGTGGCAGATGCAGGAGGGCGGGAAGGCAGCCAAGTCTCCATAGGATACATCTAAGGGTAATGGATTGGAGACAGAAGCCTGAAATCATCACGTGCAGAAATGTCACAAAGGGCCAGCATAGTACAAGTTCTGTAAGAGGCCCTGACAATTGACGAGGTGCTAGCTCACCGCTGCCAGGCCAGAAGAACTCAATCCGCCGCCATCCTGTCCTGGCCATTGCGGAAAGACGTCGTACCAGGTTGGCTACACTAAGGCATAGTGTGAACTATGCTCCAACCACAGTGGGCTATCCGAAACCTATCTTAATGGGTAGAATAAGTATCAGAACTCTAGCTGGCTGTCCGTGACAGATGCAGGAGGGCGGGAAGGCAGCCAACTCTCCATAGGATACATCTCAGGGTAATGGATTGGAGACAGAAGCCTGAAATCATCACGTGCAGAAATGTCACTAAGGGCCAGCGTAGTACAAGTTTCGAAAGAGGCCCTGACAATTGACTAGGTGTTAGTTCACCTCTGCTAGGCCAGAAGAACTCAATCCGCCGCCATCCTTTCCAGGCGATTTCGGAAAGACATTGCCCCAGGTTGGCTACACTAAGGCATAGTGTGAACTATGCTCCCACCACAGTGGGCTATCCGAAACCTATCTTAATGGGTAGAATAAGCATCAGGGCTCTAGCTGGCTGTCCGTGGCAGATGCAGGAGGGCGGGAAGGCAGCCAACTCTCCATAGGATACATCTCAGGGTAATGGTATGGAGACAGAACCTGAAATCATCACGTGCAGAAATGTCACAAAGGGCCAGCATAGTACAAGTTCTGTAAGAGGCCCTGACAATTGACTAGGTGCTAGCTCACCGCGGCCAGGCCAGAAGAACTCAATCCGCCGCCATCCTTTCCAGGCCATTGCGGAAAGACATTGCCCCAGGTTGGCTACACTAAGGCATAGTGTGAACTATGCTCCCACCACAGTGGGCTATCCGAAACCTATCTTAATGGGTAGAATAAGCATCAGGGCTCTAGCTGGCTGTCCGTGGCAGATGCAGGAGGGCCGGAAGGCAGCCAACTCTCCATAGGATACAACTCAGTGTAATGGATTGGAGACAGAAGCCTGAAATCATCACGTGCAGAATTGTCACTAAGGGCCAGCGTAGTACAAGTTCCTAAAAGGCCCTGACAATTCACTAAGTGCTAGCTCACCGCTGCCAGGCCAGAAGAATTCAATCCGCCGCCATCCTTTCCAGGCGATTGCGGAAAGACATTGCCCCAGGTTGGCTACACTAAGGCATTGTGTGAACTATGCTCCCACCACAGTGGGCTATCCAAAACCTATCTTAATGGGTAGAATAAGCATCAGGGCTCTAGCTGGCTGTCCGTGGCAGATGCAGGAGGGCGGGAAGGCAGCCAACTCTCCATAGGATACATCTCAGGGTAATGGAATGGAGACAGAAGCCTGAAATCATCACGTGCAGAAATGTCACAAAGGGCCAGCATAGTACAAGTTCTGTAAGAGGCCCTGAGAACTGACTAGGTGCTAGCTCACCGCTGCCAGGCCAGAAGAACTCAATCCGCCGCCATCCTTTCCAGGCGATTGCGGAAAGACATTGCCCCAGGTTGGCTACACTAAGGCATAGTGTGAACTATGCTCCCACCACAGTGGGCTATCCGAAACCTCTCTTATTGGGTAGAATAAGCATCAGGGCTCTAGCTGGCTATCCGTGGCAGATGCAGGAGGGCGGGAAGGCAGCCAACTATCCATAGGATACATCTCAGGGTAATGGATTGGAGACAGAAGCCTGAAATCATCACGTGCAGAAATGTCACTAAGGGCCAGCGTAGTACAAGTTTCGAAAGAGGCCCTGACAATTGACTAAGTGCTAGCTCACCACTGCCAGGCAAGAAGAACTCAATCCGCCGCCATCCTTTCCAGGCCATTGCGGAAAGACGTCGCACCAGGTTGGCTACACTAAGGCATAGTGTGAATAATGCTCCAACCACAGTGGGCTATCCGAAACCTATCTTAATGGGTAGAATAAGCATCAGGGCTCTAGCTGGCCATCCGTGGCAGATGCAGGAGGGCCGGAAGTCCGCCAAATCTCCATAGGATACATCTCAGGGTAATGGATTGGAGACAGAAGCCTGAAATCATCACGTGCAGAATTGTCACTAATGGTCAGCGTAGAACAAGATTCGAAAGAGGCCCTGACAATTCACTAGGTGCTAGCTCACCACTGTCAGGCCAGAAGAACTCAATCCGCCGCCATCCTTTCCAGGCCATTGCGGAAAGACATTGCCCCAGGTTGGCTACCCTAAGGCATAGTGTGAACTATGCTCCGACCACAGTGGGCTATCCGAAACCTATCTTAATGGGTAGAATAAGCATCAGGGCACTAGCTGGCTGTCCGTGGCAGATGCAGGAGGGCCGGAAGGCAGCCAACTCTCCATAGGATACATCTCAGGGTAATGGATTGGAGACAGAAGCCTGAAATCATCACGTGCAGAAATGTCACTAAGGGCCAGCGTAGAACAAGTTCCTAAAAGGCCCTGACAATTCACTAGGTGCCAGCTCACTGCTGCCAGGCCAGAAGAACTCAATCCTCCGCCATCCTTTCCAGGCGATTGCGGAAGGACATTGCCCCAGGTTGACTACACTAAGGCATAGTGTGAACTATGCTCCCACCACAGTGGACTATCCGAAACCTATCTTAATGGGTAGAATAAGCATCAGGGCTCTAGCTGGCTGTCCGTGGCAGATGCAGGAGGGCCGGAAGGCAGCCAACTCTCCATAGGATACATCTCAGGGTAATGGATTGGAGACAGAAGCCTGAAATCATCACGTGCAGAAATGTCACTAAGGGCCAGCGTAGAACAAGTTCCTAAAAGGCCCTGACAATTCACTAGGTGCCAGCTCACTGCTGCCAGGCCAGAAGAACTCAATCCTCCGCCATCCTTTCCAGGCGATTGCGGAAGGACATTGCCCCAGGTTGACTACACTAAGGCATAGTGTGAACTATGCTCCCACCACAGTGGACTATCCGAAACCTATCTTAATGGGTAGAATAAGCATCAGGACTCTAGCTGGCTGTCCGTGGCAGATGCAGGAGGGCGGGAAGGCAGCCAACTCTCCATAGGATACATCTCAGGGTAATGGTATGGAGACAGAACCTGAAATCATCACGTGCAGAAATGTCACAAAGGGCCAGCATAGTACAAGTTCTGTAAGAGGCCCTGACAATTGACTAGGTGCTAGCTCACCGCGGCCAGGCCAGAAGAACTCAATCCGCCGCCATCCTTTCCAGGCCATTGCGGAAAGACATTGCCCCAGGTTGGCTACACTAAGGCATAGTGTGAACTATGCTCCCACCACAGTGGGCTATCCGAAACCTATCTTAATGGGTAGAATAAGCATCAGGGCTCTAGCTGGCTGTCCGTGGCTGATGCAGGAGGGCCGGAAGGCAGCCAACTCTCCATAGGATACAACTCAGTGTAATGGATTGGAGACAGAAGCCTGAAATCATCACGTGCAGAAATGTCACTAAGGGCCAGCGTAGTACAAGTTCCTAAAAGGCCCTGACAATTCACTAAGTGCTAGCTCACCGCTGCCAGGCCAGAAGAATTCAATCCGCCGCCATCCTTTCCAGGCGATTGCGGAAAGACATTGCCCCAGGTTGGCTACACTAAGGCATAGTGTGAACTATGCTCCCACCACAGTGGCTATCCGAAACCTATCTTAATGGGTAGAATAAGCATCAGGGCTCTAGCTGGCTGTCCGTGGCAGATGCAGGAGGGCGGGAAGGCAGCCAACTCTCCATAGGATACATCTCAGGGTAATGGAATGGAGACAGAAGCCTGAAATCATCACGTGCAGAAATGTCACAAAGGGCCAGCATAGTACAAGTTCTGTAAGAGGCCCTGAGAACTGACTAGGTGCTAGCTCACCGCTGCCAGGCCAGAAGAACTCAATCCGCCGCCATCCTTTCCAGGCGATTGCGGAAAGACATTGCCCCAGGTTGGCTACACTAAGGCATAGTGTGAACTATGCTCCCACCACAGTGGGCTATCCGAAACCTCTCTTATTGGGTAGAATAAGCATCAGGGCTCTAGCTGGCTATCTGTGGCAGATGCAGGAGGGCGGGAAGGCAGCCAACTATCCATAGGATACATCTCAGGGTAATGGATTGGAGACAGAAGCCTGAAATCATCACGTGCAGAAATGTCACTAAGGGCCAGCGTAGTACAAGTTTCGAAAGAGGCCCTGACAATTGACTAAGTGCTAGCTCACCACTGCCAGGCAAGAAGAACTCAATCCGCCGCCATCCTTTCCAGGCCATTGCGGAAAGACGTCGCACCAGGTTGGCTACACTAAGGCATAGTGTGAATAATGCTCCAACCACAGTGGGCTATCCGAAACCTATCTTAATGGGTAGAATAAGCATCAGGGCTCTAGCTGGCCATCCGTGGCAGATGCAGGAGGGCCGGAAGTCCGCCAAATCTCCATAGGATACATCTCAGGGTAATGGATTGGAGACAGAAGCCTGAAATCATCACGTGCAGAATTGTCACTAATGGTCAGCGTAGAACAAGATTCGAAAGAGGCCCTGACAATTCACTAGGTGCTAGCTCACCGCTGTCAGGCCAGAAGAACTCAATCCGCCGCCATCCTTTCCAGGCCATTGCGGAAAGACATTGCCCCAGGTTGGTTACCCTAAGGCATAGTGTGAACTATGCTCCCACCACAGTGGGCTATCCGAAACCTATCTTAATGGGTAGAATAAGCATCAGGGCTCTAGCTGGCTGTCCGTGGCAGATGCAGGAGGGCCGGAAGGCAGCCAACTCTCCATAGGATACATCTCAGGGTAATGGATTGGAGACAGAAGCCTGAAATCATCACGTGCAGAAATGTCACAAAGGGCCACCATAGTACCAGTTCTGTAAGAGGCCCTGACAATTGACTAGGTGCTAGCTCACCGCTGCGACGCCAGAAGAACTCAATCCGCCGCCATCCTTTAAAGGCCATTGCGGAAAGACATTGCCCCAGGTTGGCTACACTAAGGCATAGTGTGAACTATGCTCCCACCACAGTGGGCTATCCGAAACCTATCTTAATGGGTAGAATAAGCATCACGGCTCTAGCTGGCTGTCCGAGGCAGATGCAGCAGGGCGGGAAGGCAGCCAACTCTCCATAGGATACATCTCAGGGTAATGGATTGGAGACAGAAGCCTGAAATCATCACGTGAAGAAATGTCACAAAGGGCCAGCATAGTACAAGGTCTATAAGAGGCCCTGACAATTGACTAGGTGCTAGCTCACCGCTGCCAGGCCAGAAGAACTCAATCCGCCGCCATTCTTTCCAGGCCATTGCGGAAAGACATTGCCCCAGGTTGGCTACACTAAGGCATAGTGTGAACTATGCTCCCACCACAGTGGGCTATCCGAAACCTATCTTAGTGGGTAGAATAAGCATCAGGGCTCTAGCTGGCTGTCCGTGGCAGATGCAGGAGGGCCGGAAGGCAGCCATCTCTCCATAGGATACATCTCAGGGTAATGGATTTGAGACAGAAACCTGAAATCATCACGTGCAGAAATGTCACTAAGGGCCAGCGTAGTACAAGTTCCTAAAAGGCCCTGACAATTCACTAGGTGCCAGCTCACCGCTGCCAGGCCAGTAGAACTCAATCCGCCGCCATCTTTTCCAGGCGATTGCGGAAAGACATTGCCCCAGGTTGGCTACACTAAGGCTTAGTGTGAACTATGCTCCCACCACAGTGGGCTATCCGAAACCTCTCTTAATGGGTAGAATAAGCATCAGGGCTCTAGCTGGCTGTCCGTGGCAGATGCAGGAGGGCCGGAAGGCAGCCAACTCTCCATAGGATACATCTCAGGGTAATGGATTGGAGACAGAAGCCTGAAATCATCACATGCAGAAATGTCACTAAGGGTCAGCGTAGTACAAGTTTCGAAAGAGGCCCTGACAATTGACTAGGTGTTAGCTCACCTCTGCCAGGCCAGAAGAACTCAATCCGCCGCCATCCTTTCCAGGCCATTGCGTAAAGACATTGCCCCAGGTTGGCTACACTAAGGCATAGTGTGAACTATGCTCCCACCACAGTGGGCTATCCGAAACCTATCTTACTGGGTAGAATAAGCATCAGGACTCTTGCTGGCTGTCCGTGGCAGATGCAGGAGGGCCGGAAGGCAGCCAACTCTCCATAGGATACATCTCAGGGTAATGGATTGGAGACAGAAGCCTGAAATCATCACGTGCAGAAATGTCACAAAGGGCCAGCATAGTACAAGGTCTGTAAGAGGCCCTGACAATTGACTAGGTGCTAGCTCACCGCTGCCAGGCCAGAAGAACTCAATCCGCCGCCATCCTTTCCAGGCCATTGCGGAAAGACATTGCCCCAGGTTGGCTACCCTAAGGCATAGTGTGAACTATGCTCCCACCACAGTGGGCTATCCGAAACCCATCTTAATGGGTAGAATAAGCATCAGGGCTCTAGCTGGCTGTCCGTGGCAGATGCAGGAGGGCGGGAAGGCAGCCAACTCTCCATAGGATACATCTCAGGGTAATGGATTGGAGACAGAAGCCTGAAATCATCACGTGCAGAAATGTCACAAAGGGCCAGCATAGTACAAGGTCTGTAAGAGGACCTGAAAATTGACTAGGTGCTAGCTCACCGCTGCCAGGCCAGAAGAACTCAATCCGCTGCCATCCTTTCCAGGCCATTGCGGAAAGACATTGCCCCAGGTTGGCTACACTAAGGCATAGTGTGAACTATGCTCCCACCACAGTGGGCTATCCAAAACCTATCTTAGTGGGTAGAATAAGCATCAGGGCTCTAGTTGGCTGTCCGTGGCAGATGCAGGATGGCCGGAAGGCAGCCAACTCTCCATAGGATACATCTCAGGGTAATGGATTGCAGACAGAAGCCTGAAATCATCACGTGCAGAAATGTCACAAAGGGCCAGCATAGTACAAGTTCTGTAAGAGGCCCTGACAATTGACTAGGTGCTAGCTCACCGCTGCCAGGCCAGAAGAACTCAATCCGCCGCCATCCTGTCCTGGCCATTGCGGAAAGACATTGCCCCAGGTTGGCTACAATAAGGCATAGTGTGAACTATGCTCCCACCACAGTGGGCTATCCGAAACCTATGTTAATGGGTAGAATAAGCATCAGGGCTCTAGCTGGCTATCCGTGGCAGATGCAGGAGGGCCGGAAGGCAGCCAACTCTCCATAGGATACATCTCAGGGTAATGGATTGGAGACAGAAGCCTGAAATCATCACATGCAGAAATGTCACTAAGGGTCAGCGTAGTACAAGTTTCGAAAGAGGCCCTGACAATTGACTAGGTGTTAGCTCACCTCTGCCAGGCCAAAAGAACTCAATCCGCCGCCATCCTTTCCAGGCCATTGCGTAAAGACATTGCCCCAGGTTGGCTACACTAAGGCATAGTGTGAACTATGCTCCCACCACAGTGGGCTATCCGAAACCTATCTTACTGGGTAGAATAAGCATCAGGACTCTTGCTGGCTGTCCGTGGCAGATGCAGGAGGGCCGGAAGGCAGCCAACTCTCCATAGGATACATCTCAGGGTAATGGATTGGAGACAGAAGCCTGAAATCATCACGTGCAGAAATGTCACAAAGGGCCAGCATAGTACAAGGTCTGTAAGAGGCCCTGACAATTGACTAGGTGCTAGCTCACCGCTGCCAGGCCAGAAGAACTCAATCCGCCGCCATCCTTTCCAGGCCATTGCGGAAAGACATTGCCCCAGGTTGGCTACCCTAAGGCATAGTGTGAACTATGCTCCCACCACAGTGGGCTATCCGAAACCTATCTTAATGGGTAGAATAAGCATCAGGGCTCTAGCTGGCTGTCCGTGGCAGATGCAGGAGGGCCGGAAGGCAGCCAACTCTCCATAGGATACATCTCAGGGTAATGGATTGGAGACAGAAGCCTGAAATCATCACGTGCAGAAATGTCACTAAGGGCCAGCGTAGAACAAGTTCCTAAAAGGCCCTGACAATTCACTAGGTGCCAGCTCACTGCTGCCAGGCCAGAAGAACTCAATCCTCCGCCATCCTTTCCAGGCGATTGCGGAAGGACATTGCCCCAGGTTGACTACACTAAGGCATAGTGTGAACTATGCTCCCACCACAGTGGACTATCCGAAACCTATCTTAATGGGTAGAATAAGCATCAGGGCTCTAGCTGGCTGTCCGTGGCAGATGCAGGAGGGCCGGAAGGCAGCCAACTCTCCATAGGATACATCTCAGGGTAATGGATTGGAGACAGAAGCCTGAAATCATCACGTGCAGAAATGTCACTAAGGGCCAGCGTAGAACAAGTTCCTAAAAGGCCCTGACAATTCACTAGGTGCCAGCTCACTGCTGCCAGGCCAGAAGAACTCAATCCTCCGCCATCCTTTCCAGGCGATTGCGGAAGGACATTGCCCCAGGTTGACTACACTAAGGCATAGTGTGAACTATGCTCCCACCACAGTGGACTATCCGAAACCTATCTTAATGGGTAGAATAAGCATCAGGACTCTAGCTGGCTGTCCGTGGCAGATGCAGGAGGGCGGGAAGGCAGCCAACTCTCCATAGGATACATCTCAGGGTAATGGTATGGAGACAGAACCTGAAATCATCACGTGCAGAAATGTCACAAAGGGCCAGCATAGTACAAGTTCTGTAAGAGGCCCTGACAATTGACTAGGTGCTAGCTCACCGCGGCCAGGCCAGAAGAACTCAATCCGCCGCCATCCTTTCCAGGCCATTGCGGAAAGACATTGCCCCAGGTTGGCTACACTAAGGCATAGTGTGAACTATGCTCCCACCACAGTGGGCTATCCGAAACCTATCTTAATGGGTAGAATAAGCATCAGGGCTCTAGCTGGCTGTCCGTGGCTGATGCAGGAGGGCCGGAAGGCAGCCAACTCTCCATAGGATACAACTCATGTAATGGATTGGAGACAGAAGCCTGAAATCATCACGTGCAGAAATGTCACTAAGGGCCAGCGTAGTACAAGTTCCTAAAAGGCCCTGACAATTCACTAAGTGCTAGCTCACCGCTGCCAGGCCAGAAGAATTCAATCCGCCGCCATCCTTTCCAGGCCATTGCGGAAAGACATTGCCCCAGGTTGGCTACACTAAGGCATAGTGTGAACTATGCTCCCACCACAGTGGGCTATCCGAAACCTATCTTAGTGGGTAGAATAAGCATCAGGGCTCTAGCTGGCTGTCCGTGGCAGATGCAGGAGGGCCGGAAGGCAGCCATCTCTCCATAGGATACATCTCAGGGTAATGGATTGGAGACAGAAACCTGAAATCATCACGTGCAGAAATGTCACTAAGGGCCAGCGTAGTACAAGTTCCTAAAAGGCCCTGACAATTCACTAGGTGCCAGCTCACCGCTGCCAGGCCAGTAGAACTCAATCCGCCGCCATCTTTTCCAGGCGATTGCGGAAAGACATTGCTCCAGGTTGGCTACACTAAGGCTTAGTGTGAACTATGCTCCCACCACAGTGGGCTATCCGAAACCTCTCTTAATGGGTAGAATAAGCATCAGGGCTCTAGCTGGCTGTCCGTGGCAGATGCAGGAGGGCGGGAAGGCAGCCAACTCTCCATAGGATACATCTCAGGGTAATGGATTGGAGACAGAAGCCTGAAATCATCACGTGCAGAAATGTCACAAAGGGCCAGCATAGTACAAGGTCTGTAAGAGGACCTGAAAATTGACTAGGTGCTAGCTCACCGCTGCCAGGCCAGAAGAACTCAATCCGCTGCCATCCTTTCCAGGCCATTGCGGAAAGACATTGCCCCAGGTTGGCTACACTAAGGCATAGTGTGAACTATGCTCCCACCACAGTGGGCTATCCAAAACCTATCTTAGTGGGTAGAATAAGCATCAGGGCTCTAGTTGGCTGTCCGTGGCAGATGCAGGATGGCCGGAAGGCAGCCAACTCTCCATAGGATACATCTCAGGGTAATGGATTGGAGACAGAAGCCTGAAATCATCACGTGCAGAAATGTCACAAAGGGCCAGCATAGTACAAGTTCTGTAAGAGGCCCTGACAATTGACTAGGTGCTAGCTCACCGCTGCCAGGCCAGAAGAACTCAATCCGCCGCCATCCTGTCCTGGCCATTGCGGAAAGACATTGCCCCAGGTTGGCTACAATAAGGCATAGTGTGAACTATGCTCCCACCACAGTGGGCTATCCGAAACCTATGTTAATGGGTAGAATAAGCATCAGGGCTCTAGCTGGCTATCCGTGGCAGATGCAGGAGGGCCGGAAGGCAGCCAACTCTCCATAGGATACATCTCAGGGTAATGGATTGGAGACAGAAGCCTGAAATCATCACATGCAGAAATGTCACTAAGGGTCAGCGTAGTACAAGTTTCGAAAGAGGCCCTGACAATTGACTAGGTGTTAGCTCACCTCTGCCAGGCCAGAAGAACTCAATCCGCCGCCATCCTTTCCAGGCCATTGCGTAAAGACATTGCCCCAGGTTGGCTACACTAAGGCATAGTGTGAACTATGCTCCCACCACAGTGGGCTATCCGAAACCTATCTTACTGGGTAGAATAAGCATCAGGACTCTTGCTGGCTGTCCGTGGCAGATGCAGGAGGGCCGGAAGGCAGCCAACTCTCCATAGGATACATCTCAGGGTAATGGATTGGAGACAGAAGCCTGAAATCATCACGTGCAGAAATGTCACAAAGGGCCAGCATAGTACAAGGTCTGTAAGAGGCCCTGACAATTGACTAGGTGCTAGCTCACCGCTGCCAGGCCAGAAGAACTCAATCCGCCGCCATCCTTTCCAGGCCATTGCGGAAAGACATTGCCCCAGGTTGGCTACACTAAGGCATAGTGTGAAATATGCTCCCACCACAGTGGGCTATCCAAAACCTATCTTAGTGGGTAGAATAAGCATCAGGGCTCTAGTTGGCTGTCCGTGGGAGATGCAGGAGGGCCGGAAGGCAGCCAACTCTCCATAGGATACATCTCAGGGTAATGGATTGGAGACAGAAGCCTGAAATCATCACGTGCAGAATTGTCACTAAGGGTCAGCGTAGAACAAGATTCGAAAGAGGCCCTGACAATTCACTAGGTGCTAGCTCACCGCTGTCAGGCCAGAAGAACTCAATCCGCCGCCATCCTTTCCAGGCCATTGTGGAAAAACATTGCCCCAGGTTGGCTACCCTAAGGCATAGTGTGAACTATGCTCCCACCACAGTGGGCTATCTGAAACCTATCTTAATGGGTAGAATAAGCATCAGGGCTCTAGCTGGCTGTCCGTGGCAGATGCAGGAGGGCCGGAAGGCAGCCATCTCTCCATAGGATACATCTCAGGGTAATGGATTGGAGACAGAAGCCTGAAATCATCACGTGCAGAAATGTCACTAAGGGCCAGCGTAGTACAAGTTCCTAAAAGGCCCTGACAATTCACTAGGTGCCAGCTCACCGCTGCCAGGCCAGAAGAACTCAATCCGCCGCCATCCTTTCCAGGCGATTGCGGAAAGACATTGCCCCAGGTTGGCTACACTAAGGCATAGTGTGAACTATGCTCCCACCACAGTGGGCTATCCGAAACCTCTCTTAATGGGTAGAATAAGCATCAGGGCTCTAGCTGGCTGTCCGTGGAAGATGCAGGAGGGCGGGAAGGCAGCCAACTCTCCATAGGATACATCTCAGGGTAATGGATTGGAGACAGAAGCCTGAAATCATCACGTGCAGAAATGTCACAAAGGGCCAGCATAGTACAAGTTCTGTAAGAGGCCCTGACAATTGACTAGGTGCTAGCTCACCGCTGCCAGGCCAGAAGAACTCAATCCGCCGCCATCCTGTCCTGGCCATTGCGGAAAGACATTGCCCCAGGTTGGCTACAATAAGGCATAGTGTGAACTATGCTCCCACCACAGTGGGCTATCCGAAACCTATGTTAATGGGTAGAATAAGCATCAGGGCTCTAGCTGGCTATCCGTGGCAGATGCAGGAGGGCCGGAAGGCAGCCAACTCTCCATAGGATACATCTCAGGGTAATGGATTGGAGACAGAAGCCTTAAATCATCACATGCAGAAATGTCACTAAGGGTCAGCGTAGTACAAGTTTCGAAAGAGGCCCTGACAATTGACTAGGTGTTAGCTCACCTCTGCCAGGCCAGAAGAACTCAATCCGCCGCCATCCTTTCCAGGCCATTGCGTAAAGACATTGCCCCAGGTTGGCTACACTAAGGCATAGTGTGAACTATGCTCCCACCACAGTGGGCTATCCGAAACCTATCTTACTGGGTAGAATAAGCATCAGGACTCTAGCTGGCTGTCCGTGGCAGATGCAGGAGGGCGGGAAGGCAGCCAACTCTCCATAGGATACATCTCAGGGTAATGGATTGGAGACAGAAGCCTGAAATCATCACGTGCAGAAATGTCACTAAGGGCCAGCGTAGTACAAGTTCCTAAAGAGGCCCTTACAATTCACTAGGTGCTAGCTCACCGCTGCCATGCCAGAAGAACTCAATCCGCCGCCATCCTTTCCAGGCGATTGCGGAAAGACATTGCCCCAGGTTGGCTACACTAAGCATAGTGTGAACTATGCTCCCACAACAGTGGGCTATCCGAAACCTATCTTAATGGGTAGAATAAGCATCAGGGCTCTAGCTGGCTGTCCTTGGCCGATGAAGGAGGGCCGGAAGGCAGCCAACTCTCCATAGGATACATCTCAGGGTAATGGATTGGAGACAGAAGCCTGAAATCATCACGTGCAGAAATGTCACAAAGGGCCAGCATAGTACAAGTTCTGTAAGAGGCCCTGACAATTGACTAGGTGCTAGCTGACCGCTGCCAGGCCAGAAGAACTCAATCCGCCGCCATCCTGTCCTGGCCATTGCGGAAAGACATTGCCCCAGGTTGGCTACACTAAGGCATAGTGTGAACTATGCTCCCACCACAGTGGGCTATCCGAAACCTATCTTAATGGGTAGAATAAGCATCAGGGCTCTAGCTGGCTATCCGTGGCAGATGCAGGAGGGCCGGAAGGCAGCCAACTCTCCATAGGATACATCTCAGGGTAATGGATTGGAGACAGAAGCCTGAAATCATCACGTGCAGAAATGTCACTGAGGGCCAGCGTAGTACAAGTTTCGAAAGAGGCCCTGACAATTGACTAGGTGTTAGCTCACCTCTGCCAGGACAGAAGAACTCAATCCGCCGCCATCCTTTCCAGGCCATTGCGGAAAGACATTGCCCCAGGTTGGCTACACTAAGGCATAGTGTGAACTATGCTCCCACCACAGTGGGCTACGAGAAACCTATCTTAATGGGTAGAATAAGCATCAGGGCTCTAGCTGGCTATCCGTGGCAGATGCAGGAGGGCCGGAAGGCAGCCAACTCTCCATAGGATACATCTCAGGGTAATGGATTGGAGACAGAAGCCTGAAATCATCACGTGCAGAAATGTCACTGAGGGCCAGCGTAGTACAAGTTTCGAAAGAGGCCCTGACAATTGACTAGGTGTTAGCTCACCTCTGCCAGGACAGAAGAACTCAATCCGCCGCCATCCTTTCCAGGCCATTGTGGAAAGACATTGCACCAGGTTGGCTAGACTAAGGCATAGTGTCAACTGTGCTCCGACCACAGTGGGCTATCCGAAACCTTAATGGGTAGAATAAGCATCAGGGCTCTAGCTGGCTGTCCGTGGCAGATGCAGGAGGGCGGGAAGGCAGCCAACTCTCCATAGGATACATCTCAGGGTAATGGATTGGAGACAGAAGCCTGAAATCATCACGTGCAGAAACGTCACTAAGGGCCAGCGTAGTACAAGTTCCGAAAGAGGCCCTGACAATTGACCAGGTGGTAGCTCACCGCTGCTAGGCCAGAAGAACCCAATCCGCCGTGATCCTTTCCGGGCCGTTGCGGAAAGACATTGCCCCAGGTTGGCACCACTAAGGCATAGTGTGAACTGTGCTCCTAACCACAGTGGGCTATCCGAAACCGATCTTAATGTGTAGAATAAGCATCAGGGCTCTAGGTGGCTGTCCGTGGCAGATGCTGGAGGGCGGGAAGGCAGCCAACTCTACATAGGATACATCCCAGGGTAATGGATTAGAGACAGAAGCCTGAAATCATCACGTGCAGAATTGTCACTAAGGGCCAGCGTAGTACAAGTTTCGAAAGAGGCCCTGACAATTGACTAGGTGCTTGCTCACCTCTGCCAGGCCAGAAGAACTCAATCCGCCGCCATCCTTTCCAGGCCATTGAGGAAAGACATTGCACCAGGTTGGCTAGACTAAGGCATAGTGTCAACTATGCTCCGACCACAGTGGGCTATCCGAAACCTTAATGGGTAGAATAAGCATCAGGGCTCTAGCTGGCTATCCGTGGCAGATGCAGGAGGGTGGGAAGGCAGCCAACTCTCCATAGGATACATCCCAGGGTAATGGATTGGAGACAGAAGCCTGAAATCATCACGTGTAGAATTGTCACTAAGGGCCAGCGTAGTACAAGTTTCGAAAGAGGCCCTGACAATTGAATAGCTGCTTGCTCACCTCTGCCAGGCCAGAAGAACTCAATCCGCCGCCATCCTTTCCAGGCCATTGCGGAAAGACGTCGCCCCAGGTTGGCTACACTAAGGCATAGTGTGAACTATGCTACGACCACAGTGGGCTATCCGAAACCTTAATGGGTAGAATAAGCATCAGGGCTCTAGCTGGCTGTCCATGGTAGATGCAGGAGGGCGGGAAGGCAGCCAACTCTCCATAGGATAGATCTCAGGGTAATGGATTGGAGACAGAAGCCTGAAATCAACACGTGCAGAAATGTCACTAAGGGCCCGCGTAGTACAAATTCCGAAAGAGGCCCTGACAATTGACCAGGTTCTAGCTCACCGCTGCTAGGCCAGAAGAACCCAATCCGCCGTGATCCTTTCCAGGCCGTTGCGGAAAGACATTGCCCCAGGTTGGCTCCACTAAGGCATAGTGTGAACTGTGCTCCTAAGCACAGTGGGCTATCCGAAACCGATCTTAATGGGTAGAATAAGCATCAGAGCTCTAGGTGGCTGTCCGTGGCAGATGCTGGAGGGCGGGAAGGCAGCCAACTCTCCATAGGATACATCCCAGGGTAATGGATTGGAGACAGAAGCCTGAAATCATCACGTGCAGAATTGTCACTAAGGGCCAGCGTAGTACAAGTTTCGAAAGAGGCCCTGACAATTGACTAGGCGCTTGCACACCTCTGCCAGGCCAGAAGAACTCAATCCGCCGCCATCCTTTCCAGGCCATTGAGGAAAGACATTGCACCAGGTTGGCTAGACTAAGTCATAGTGTGAACTATGCTCCCACCACAGTGGGCTATCCGAAACCTATCTTAATGGGTAGAAGAAGCGTCAGGGCTCTAGCTGGCTGTCCGTGGCAGATGCAGGAGGGCGGGAAGGCAGCCAACTCTTCATAGGATACATCTCAGGGTAATGGATTGGAGACAGAAGCCTGAAATCATCACGTGCAGAAATGTCACTAAGGGCCAGCGTAGTACAAGTTTCGAAAGAGGCCCTGACAATTGACTAGGTGCTTGCTCACCTCTGCCATGCCAGAAGAACTCAACCCGCCGCCATCCTTTCCAGGCCATTGCGGAAAGACGTCGCCCCAGGTTGGCTACACTAAGGCATAGTGGTAACTATGCTACGACCACAGTGGGCTATCCGAAACCTTAATAGGTAGAATAAGCATCAAGGCTCTAGCTGGCTGTCCGTGGCAGATGCAGGAGCGCGGGAAGGCAGCCAACTCTCCATAGGATAGATCTCAGGGTAATGGATTGGAGACAGAAGCCTGAAATCATCACGTGCAGAAATAACACTAAGGGCCAGCGTAGTACAAGTTCCGAAAGAGGCCCTGACAAATAACCAGGTGCTAGCTCACCGCTGCTAGGCCAGAAGAACCCAATCTGCCGTCATCCTTTCCAGGCCATTGCGGAAAGACATTGCCCCAGGTTGGCTCCACTAAGGCATAGTGTGAACTGTGCTCCTAACCACAGTGGGCTATTTGAAACCGATCTTAATGGGTAGAATAAGCATCAGGGCTCTAGCTGGCTGTCCGTGGCAGATGCAGGAGGGCGGGAAGGCAGCCAACTCTCCATAGGATACATCTCAGGGTAATGGTTTGGAGACAGAAGCCTGAAATCATCACGTGCAGAAATGTCACAAAGGGCCAGCATAGTACAAGTTCTGTAAGAGGCCCTGACAATTGACTAGGTGCTAGCTCACCGCTGCCAGGCCAGAAGAACTTAATCCGCCGCCATCCTTTCCAGGCCATTTCGGAAAGACATTGCCCCAGGTTGGCTACCCTAAGGCATAGTGTGAACTATGCTCCCACCACAGTGGGCTATCCGAAACCTATCTTACTGGGTAGAATAAGCATCAGGGCTCTAGCTGGCTGTCCGTGGCAGATGCAGGAGGGCCGGAAGGCAGCCAACTCTCCATAGGATACATCTCAGGGTAATGGATTGGAGACAGAAGCCTGAAATCATCACGTGCAGAAATGTCACTAAGGGCCAGCGTAGTACAAGTTCCTAAAGAGGCCCTTACAATTCACTAGGTGCTAGCTCACCGCTGCCAGGCCAGAAGAACTCAATCCGCCGCCATCCTTTCCAGGCGATTCCGGAAAGACATTGCCCCAGGTTGGCTACACTAAGGCATAGTGTGAACTATGCTCCCACCACAGTAGGCTATCCGAAACCTATCTTAATGGGTAGAATAAGCATCAGGGCTCTAGCTGGCTGTCCGTGGCAGATGCAGGAGGGCCGGAAGGCAGCCAACTCTCCATAGGATACATCTCAGGGTAATGGATTGGAGACAGAAGCCTGAAATCATCACGTGCAGAAATGTCACAAAGGGCCAGCATAGTACAAGTTCTGTAAGAGGCCCTGACAATTGACTAGGTGCTAGCTCACCGCTGCCAGGCCAGAAGAACTCAATCCGCCGCCATCCTGTCCTGGCCATTGCGGAAAGACATTGCCCCAGGTTGGCTACACTAAGGCATAGTGTGAACTATGCTCCCACCACAGTGGGCTATCCGAAACCTATCTTAATGGGTAGAATAAGCATCAGGGCTCTAGCTGGCTATCCGTGGCAGATGCAGGAGGGCCGGAAGGCAGCCAACTCTCCATAGGATACATCTCAGGGTAATGGATTGGAGACAGAAGCCTGAAATCATCACGTGCAGAAATGTCACTAAGGGCCCGCGTAGTACAAGTTCCGAAAGAGGCCCTGACAATTGACCAGGTGCTAGCTCACCGCTGCTAGGCCAGAAGAACCCAATCCGCCGTGATCCTTTCCAGGCCGTTGCGGAAAGACATTGCCCCAGGTTGGCTCCACTAAGGCATAGTGTGAACTGTGCTCCTAACCACAGTGGGCTATCCGAAACCGATCTTAATGGGTAGAATAAGCATCAGGGCTCTAGGTGGCTGTCCGTGGCAGATGCTGGAGGGTGGGAAGGCAGCCAACTCTACATAGGATACATCCCAGGGTAATGGATTGGAGACAGAAGCCTGAAATCATCACGTGCAGAATTGTCACTAAGGGCCAGCGTAGTACAAGTTCCTAAAGAGGCCCTTACAATTCACTAGGTGCTTGCTCACCTCTGCCATGCCAGAAGAACTCAATCCGCCGCCATCTTTTCCAGGCCATTGCGGAAAGACGTCGCCCCAGGTTGGCTACACTAAGGCATAGTGGTAACTATGCTACGACCACAGTGGGCTATCCGAAACCTTAATAGGTAGAATAAGCATCAGGGCTCTAGCTGGCTGTCCGTGACAGATGCAGGATCGCGGGAAGGCAGCCAACTCTCCATAGGATAGATCTCAGGGTAATGGATTGGAGACAGAAGCCTGAAATCATCACGTGCAGAAATGTCACTAAGGGCCAGCGTAGTACAAGTTCCGAAAGAGGCCCTGACAATTAACCAGGTGCTAGCTCACCGCTGCCAGGCCAGAAGAACCCAATCTGCTGTCATCCTTTCCAGGCCATTGCGGAAAGACATTGCCCCAGGTTGGCTCCACTAAGGCATAGTGTGAACTGTGCTCCTAACCACAGTGGGCTTTTTGAAACCGATCTTAATGGGTAGAATAAGCATCAGGGCTCTAGCTGGCTGTCCGTGGCAGATGCTGGTGGGCCGGAAGGCAGCCAACTCTCCATAGGATACAACCCAGGTTAATGGATTGGAGGCAGAAGTCTGAAATCATCACGTGCAGAATTGTCACTAAGGGCCAGCGTAGGACTAGGACTAGTTCTAGTCCTAGTCCTAGTCCTAGTCCTAGTCCTAGTCCTAGTCCTATTCCTATTCCTATTCCTAGCCCTAGCCCTAGTCCTAGGCCTCGCCCTATCCCTTAACCCTAGCCCTAGCCACAGCCCTTCCCTACGCCTAGCCCTGACCCTTGTGTTAGCCCTAGCCCGAGCCGTAGCTCTAGGCCTAACCCTAACCCTAAGCGTAAGCGTAAGCGTAAGCCTAAGCCTAACCCTAGCCCTAACCCTAGCCGGAACCCGAACACAAACCCTAACACTAAGCCTAGCCCTAGCCCTAGCCCTAGCCCTAACCCTCACCTTAACCCTCACCCTCACCCTAGCCCTGCTCTGGCCGTAGACGTAGAAATAGCCCGAAACCTAACCCTAGACCTAAGCCTAATCCTAGCCCGAGCCCGACCCCTAGCCCTAGTGGTAGCACTAGGCCTAGGTCTAAACCAAACCTAACCCTAACCCTAAGCCTAAGCCTAGCCCTAGCCCTAGCCCTAGCTTTAGCCCTAGCCCTCACCGTACACCTAACCCTAATCCTGGCCTCATCCCTAGCCCTCGGAATAGGCGTAGCATAGCCCTAGCCCTAGAAGTAGTCCTACTCCTACTCCTAGTCCTACACCTAACCCTAACCCTAACCCTAGCCCAGCCCTAGCCCTAGTGCTAGCGCTAACGCAAACGCTAACCCTAACCCTAATACTAACCCTAATCTTATCCCTAGCCCTAACCCTAACCCTAACCCTAGCCCTAAACCTAGACCTATCCCTATCCCTAGTCGTAGCACTAAGCCTAGGCCTAAACCAAAGCATAACCCTAGCCCTAGCCGTCACCATCACCATCACCCTCACGCTAGCGCACCCCTGTATCTAGCCCTAGCCCAACCCGTTACCCTGACCGTAACCCGAACAGTAGCCCTAGCCCTAACCTAGCCCTAGCCCTAACCCTAACCCTAACCCTAAAGCTAACCCAAACCCACACCCTAACCTTAGCCCAGCCCTAGCCCTAACCCTGGCCCTAAAACCTAACCCTAACCCTAACCCTAACCCTAACACTAACCTTAACCCTAACCCTAGCACTAGCACTAGCACTAGCCCAATCCTAGCTAGGGCTAGGGTTAAGCTTAATGTTAGGATTGGGCTAGTGCTAGTGCTAGTGCTAGGGCTAGGGTAGGGTTAGGGTTAAGGTTAGTGTTAGTGTTAGGGTTAGGGTTAGGGTTAGGGTTAGGTTTTAGGGCCAGTGTTAGGGCTAGGGCTGGGCTAAGGTTAGGGTGTGGGTTTGGGTTAGGGTGAGGGTGAGGGAGAGGGAGAGGGAGAGGAAGAGTGTTAGGGCTAGTGTAAGGCTAGGGCGATGACTGGGCTAAGGTTAGGCTTTGGGTTAGGGTTAGCTTTAGGGTTAGGGTTAGGGCTAGGGCTAGGGCTAGGGTTAGGGCTAGGGCTAGGGCTACAGCTAGGGCTAGGCTTAGGGCTAGGGCTACTTTTAGGGTTACGGTCAGGGCGACGGGTTGGGCTAGGGCTAGATACAGGGCTGAGCTAGCGTGAGGGTGATGGTGAGGGTGAGGGTGAGGGCGAGGGCTAGGGTTATGGTTTGGTTTAGGCCTAGGCTTAGTGCTACGACTAGGGATAGGGATAGGTCTAGGGTTAGGGATAGGGATAGGGTTAGGGTTAGGGCTAGGGATAAGATTAGGGTTAGGATTAGGGTTAGGGAAAGGGTTAGGGTTAGCGTTTGCGTCAGCGCTAGCACTAGGGCTAGGGCTGGGCTAGGGTTAGGGTTAGGAGTAGGACTAGGACTAGGACTAGGACTAGGACTACTTCTAGGGTTAGGGCTATGCTAGGCCTATTCCCTGGCCTGGCCCTAGGCCTAGCAATAGCCTTAACCGTAACCCTGGCCCTAAGCCAAATCCAAGCCCGAGCCCGAGGTTTGGCCATAGCCATAATCGTAGCAAGAGGCCAAGGCCTAATCCTAACCCTAGACCTAGCCCTAGCCCTAGCGCTCGCCGTACCCCTACCCCTACCCCTACCCCCAGCCCTACCCCTCGGACTAGGCCTAGCATAGCCCTAGCCCTAGAAGTAGTCCTAGTCCTAGTCCTAGTCCTAGTCCTAGTCCTAGTCCTAGTCCTAGTCCCAGTCCTAGTCCTAGTCCTAGTCCTAGTCCTAGTCCTTGTCCTAGTCCAAACCCTAACCGTAGCCCAGCCCTAACCCTAGTGCAAACTCTAACAATAACCCTAACACTAATCTTATCCCTAGCCCTAACCCTAGCGCTAGCCTTAGCCCTAGCCCTAGCCCTAGCCCTAGTCCTAGTCCTAGTCCTAGTCCTAGTCCTAGTCCTAGCTCTCGGCCTAGCCCTAGCCCTAGCCGTAGCCCTAGATCTAACCTTAGCCCAGCCCTAGCCATAATCCTGGTCCTAAAACCTAGCCCTAACCCTAACCCTAACCCTAACCCTAACACTAACCTTATCCCTATCCCTATCCCTATCCCTATCCCTAGCACTAGCCCAATCCTAACCTTAAGCTTAACCCTAGCCCTAGCCCTCGCTCTACACCTACCCCTACCCATAGCCCCAGCCCTAGCCCTCGGCCTAGGCCTAGCATAACCCTAGCCCTAGAAGTAGTCCTAGTCCTAGTCCTAGTCCTAGTCCTAGTCCTAGTCCTAGTCCTAGTCCTAGTCCTAGTCCTAGTCCAACCCTAACCGTAGCCCAGCCCTAGCCTTAGTGCAAACTCTAACCCTAACCCTAAACCTAATCTTATCCCTAGCCCTAACCGTAACCCTAACACTAAACCTGGTCCAAGCCCAAGCCCTAGCCCTAGCCCTAGCCCTAGTCCTAGCCCTAGCCCTAGCCCTAGCCCTAGCACTAGCCCTAGCCCTAAGCCTAACCCTAACCCTAGCCCTAGCCCTAGCCCTAGCCCTAGCCCTAGCCCTAGCCCTAATACTAACCCTCACATTCACCCTCACCCTCACCCTAACCCTGGCTCTAAGCCTAATCCAAACCCGAGCCCGAGCCCGAGCCCGAGCCCGAGCCCGAGCTTTAGCCATAGCCATAATCGTAGCACTAGGCCTAGGCCTAGGCCTAATCCTAACCCTAACCCTAGCCCTAGCCCTAGCCCTAGCCCTAGCCCGAGCCCTAGCCCGAGCCCTAGCCCTAGCCCTAGCCCTAGCCCTAGCCCAACCCTAGCCCTAGCCCTAGTCCTAGTCCTAGTCCTAGCCCTAGCCCTAGCCCTAGCCCTAGTCTTGCCCCAGCCCTAGCCCTAGCCCAAGCCCTAGCCCTAGCCCTAGCCCTAGCCCTAGCCCTAGCCCTAGCCCTAGCCCTAGCCCTAGCCCTAGCCCTAGCCCTAGCCCTAGCCCTAGTCCTAGTCCTAGCCCTAACCCTAGCCCTAGCCCAAGCCGCAGCACTTCCCTAGGCCTAGCCCTGACACTACCTTAAGCCCTAGCCCTAGCTGTAGCACTAGGCCTAACCCTAACCCTAAGCGCAAGCCTAAGCCTAACCCTAGCCTTACCCTAGCCGGGACCCTAACACAAACCCTAACACTAAGCCTATCCCTAGCCCTAGACCTAACACTAACCCTCACCTTCACCCTCACACTCGCCCTAGCCCTGCTCTGGCCGTAGACGTAGAGATAGCCCGAAATCTAACCCTAGACCTAAGCCTAATCCTAGGCTGAGCCTGAGCCCGAGCCCGAGACCGAGACCGAGGCCGAGCGCGAGCCCTAGCCCTAGCCCTAGCCCTAACCCTGGCCCTAAAACCTAACCCTAACCCTAACCCTAGTAGTAGTCCTAGTCCTAGTCCTAGTCCTAGTCCTAACCCTAACCGTAGCCCAGCCCTAGCCCTAGTGCAAACTCTAACCCTAACCCTAACCCTAATCTTATCCCTAGCCCTAACCCTAAACCTAACCCTGGCCCACGCCCAAGCCCTAGCCCTAGCCTTAAGCCTAACCCTAGGCCTAGGCCTAGCCCTAGCCTTAACCCTAGCCCTAATACTAACCCTCACCTTCACCTTCACCCTCACCCTAACCCTAGCCCTGACCTGGCCCTAGTCCTCGCAATAGCCCTAACCCTAACCCTGGCCCTAAGCCTAATCCTAGCCCGAGCCCGAGCCCGAGCATAAGCCCGAGCCCGAGCTTTAGCCATAGACATATTCGTAGCCCTAGCCCTAGTCTTGCCCTAACCCTAGCCCTAGCCCTAGCCCTAGCCCTAGCCCTAGCCCTAGTCCTAGTCCTAGTCCTAGTCCTAGCCCTAGCCCTAGTCCTAGCCCTAACCCTAGCCCTAGCCCTAGCCGCAGCCCTTCCCTAGGCCTAGCCCTGACACTAGCTTAAGCACTAGCCCTAGGCGTAGCACTAGGTCTAACCCTAAGCCTAAGCGTAAGCCTAAGCCTAAACCTAAGCCTAACCATAGCCTTACCCTACCCGGAACCCTAACACAAACCCTAACACTAAGCCTAGCCCTAGCCCTAGCCCTAACACTAACCCTCACCTTCACCCTCACCCTCGCCCTAGCCCTGCTCTGGCCGTAGACGTAGAAATAGACCGAAATCTAACCCTAGACCTAAGCCTAATCCTAGGCCAAGCTTGAGCCTGAGCCCGAGCCCGAGCCCGAGCCCGAGCCCGAGCCCTATTCGTAGCACTAGGCCTAGGCCTAAACCAAACCCTAAACCTAACTCCAACCGTAACCCTAATCCTAGCCCTTGGCCTACCATAGCCCTAGCCCTACAAGTAGTCCTAGTAGTAGTCCTAGTCCTAGTCCTAACCCTAACCGTAGCCCAGCCCTAGCCCTAGTGCAAACTCTAACCCTAACCCTAACCCTAATCTTATCCCTAGCCCTAACCCTAAACCTAACCCTGGCCCAAGCCCAAGCCCTAGCCCTAGCCTTAAGCCTAACACTAGCCCTAGCCCTAGCCCTAGCCCTAGCCCTAGCCCTAGCCCTAGCCTTAGCCCTAGCCCTAATATTAACCCTCACCTTCACCCTCACCCTAACCCTAGTCCTGACCTGGCCCTAGTCCTCGCAATAGCCCTTACCCTAACCCTGGCCCTAAGCCTAATCCTAGCCTGAGCCCGAGCCCGAGCATAAGCCCGAGCCCGAGCTTTAGCAATAGACATATTCGTAGACTAGGCCTAGCCCTAGGCCTAGGCCTAGGCCTAGCCCTAGGCCTAGGCCTAGCCCTCGCGTAGCCCTAGCCCTAGCCCTAGCCTTAGCCCTAGCCCTAGCCCTACCCTAGCCCTAGCCCAATACTAACCCTCACCTTCACCCTCACCCTAACCCTAGCCCTCACCCTAAAACTGGTCCTAAGCCAAATCCTAGCCCGAGCCCGAGCCCGAGCCCGAGCCCGAGCCCGAGCCCGAGCCCGAGCCCAAGCCCGAGCCCGAGCTTTAGCCATAGCCATAATCGTAGCACTAGGCCTAGGCCTAATCCTAACCCTAACCCTAGCCCTAGCTCTAGCCCTAGCCCTAGCCCTAGCCCTAGCCCTAGCCCTAGCCCTAGCTTTAGCCCTAGCCCTAGCCCTAGCCCTAGCCCTAGCCCTAACCCTAACCGTAGCCCAGCCCTAGCCCTTGTGCAAACTTTAATCCTAACCCTATCCCTAATCTTATCCCTAGCCCTAACCCTAAACCTAACCCTGGCCCCAGTGGCGGCTGGTGGGCTTCAGGGCTGGGTGTTCACAGCCCTAAGTCCCAGGGAGGCGGGGGCTGCTGAAGGTGCTGGGTGGAGCTTAAGATGTCACTGGGTGGAGCTTAAGAGGTCACTGGGTGGAGCTTAAGGGGTCGCTGGGTGGAGCCTAAGAGGTCACTAGGCGGAGCCCCGGTTCAGAAAGTCTCAGAACCAGATAGGTGGGACCACAGCCAATCTGATGTGTTCCCTGGCTGAGTCTTAAAGTGCAATGAAGCCGGATTAAACCTGAGGTGTGACTGCAGCCAATGTGAAAAGAAAATGACTGGTCACATGGCTGATGTCTTCTGTGCCTATGAAAGTGGACTTAAGCTAGATTAATCCCTAGAAGGGGAAGAAAAAGAAGAAGAGGAGGATGAGGAAGAAGAAGAAGAAGAGTTGGCTTTTCTACCCCGCTTTTCTCACCCATTTAAGGGGACTCAAGGCGGCTGACAAACTTTCTGTTCTTCCCCGCACAACAGACACCCTGTGAGGTAGGTGGGGCTGTGAGAGCTCAGAAGAGTGCTGTGACTAGCCCATAGCCACCTAGCAAGCTTGGCTCATGTGAAAGTGGACTGAAGCTGGATTAATCCCTAGAAGAAGCAGAAGCAGCAATGGCTTTTCTACCCCGGTTTTCTCTCCCATTTAAGGGGACTCAAAGCAGCTGACAAACTTTCTGTTCTTCCCCCCACAACAGACACCCTGTGAGGTAGGTGGGGCTGTGAGAGCTCAGAAGAGAGCTGTGACTAGCCCATGGCCACCTAGCAAGCTTGGCTCATGTGAAAGTGGACGGAAGCTGGATTAAAGCTCTGGTTTGACTGCAGCCAAAGTGAAGAGAAAATTATTGGTCACATGGCTGATATCTTCTGTGCCTATGAAAGTGGACTAAAGCTAGATTAATCCCTAGAAGAAGCAGCGTTGGCTTTTCTACCCCGCTTTTCTCTCCCATTTAAGGGGCCTCAAAGCGGCTGACAAACTTTCTGTTCTTCCCCCCACAACAGACACCCTGTGAGATAGGTGGGGCTGTGAGAGCTCAGAAGTGAGCTGTGACTAGCCCATGGCCACCTAGCAAGCTTGGCTCATGTGAAAGTGGACGGAAGCTGGATTAAAGCTCTGGTGTGACTGCAGCCAAAGTGAAGAGAAAATTATTGGTCACATGGCTGATATCTTCTGTGCCTATGAAAGTGGACTAAAGCTAGTTTAATCCCTAGAAGAAGAAGCGTTGGCTTTTCTACCCCGCTTTTCTCTCCCATTTAAGGGGCCTCAAAGCGGCTGACAAACTTTCTGTTCTTCCCCCCACAACAGACACCCTGTGAGATAGGTGGGGCTGTGAGAGCTCAGAAGAGAGCTGTGACTAGCCCATGGCCACCTAGCAAGCTTGGCACATGTGAAAGTGGACGGAAGCTGGATTAAAGCTCTGGTGTGACTGCAGCCAAAGTGAAGAGAAAATTATTGCTCACATGGCTGATATCTTCTGTGCCTATGAAAGTGGACTAAAGCTAGATTAATCCCTAGAAGAAGAAGCTAGTGTCAGGGCTAGGCGTAGGGAAGGGCTGCGGCTAGGGCTAGGGCTAGGGCTAGGGCTAGGGTTAGGGCTAGGACTACGTCTAGGGCTAGAGCTAGGGATAGGGCTAAGGCTGAGGCTAGGCTTAGGGCTAGGCTTAGGGCTAGGGCTAGTGTTATGGTTACGGTTAGGGCAACGGGTTGGGCTAGGGCTAGAGCCAGGGCTGAGGTAGCATGAGGGTGAGGGCTAGGGCTAGGGCTAGGGCTAGGGCTAGGGTTAGGGCTAGGGCTAGGGCTAGGGCTAGGGCTAGGGCTAGGGCTAGGGCTAGGGCTAGGGCTAGGACTAGGACTAGGACTAGTGCTAAGACTGGGGATAGGGATAGGGATAGTGTTAGGGCTACGGTTAGGGCTAGGCTTAGGGCTAGGGCTAGGGCTTGGGCTTGGGCTAGGTTTCGGGTTAGGGTTAGGGTTAGGGTTAGGGTTAGGGTTAGGGCTAGGGTTAGGGTTAGGATTAGGCCTAGGCCTAGTGCTACGATTATGGCTATGGCTAAAGCTCGGGCTCGGGCTAGGATTAGGCTTAGGTCTAGGGATAGGTTTCGGGCTATTTCTACATCTACGGCCATAGCAGGGCTAGGGTGAGGGTGAGGGTGAAGGTGAGGGTTAGTGTTAGGGCTAGGGCTAGGCTTAGTGTTAGGGTTTGTATTAGGGTTCCGGCTTGGGTTAGGGCTAGGCTTAGGCTTAGGCTTAGGCTTACGCTTAGGGTTAGGGTTAGGCCTAGTGCTACGGCTAGGGCTAGGGCTTAAGCTAGCGTCAGGGCTAGGCCTAGGGAAGGGCTGCGGCTAGGGCTAGGGCTAGGGCTAGGGCTAGGGTTAGGGCTAGGCCTAGGCCTAGGGCTAGGACTAGGACTAGGACTGGGATTAGGACTAGGACTAGGGCTAGGGCTAGGGCTAGGGCTAGGGCTAGGGCTAGGGCTAGGGCTAGGGCTAGGGCTAGGGCCAGGGCTAGGGCTAGGGCTAGGGCTAGGGCTAGGGCTAGGGTTAGGGTTTGGTTTAGGCCTAGGCCTAGTGCTACGACTAGGGCTAGTTCTAGGGCTAGGGCTCGGCCTCGGCCTCGGCCTCGGCCTCGGGCTCGGGCTAGGATTAGGCTTAGGTCTAGGGTTAGGTTTCCGTCTATTTCTACGTCTACGGCCAAAGCAGGGCTAGGGTGAGGGTGAGGGTTAAGGTGAGGGTTAGTGTTAAGGCTAGGGCTAGGGCTTGGCTTATTGGTATGGTTTGTGTTAGGGTTCCGGCTAGGGTTAGGGCTAGGGTTAAGCTTAGGCTTAGGGTTACACTTAGGGTTAGAGTTAGGCCTAGTGCTACGGCTAGGGCTAGGGCTTAAGATAGGGTCAGGGCTCGACCTAGGGAAGGGCTGCAGCTAGGGCTAGGGCTAGGGCTAGGGCTAGGACTAGGTGTAGGACTAGGACTAGGACTAGGACTAGGAGTAGGACTAGGGTTGGGCTAGGGCTAGGGCTAGGGCTAGGGCTAGGGCTAGGGTCAGGGTTAGGATTAGGCCTAGGCCTAGTGCTACGATTATGGCTATGGCTAATGCTCGGCCTTGGGCTCGGGCTCGGGCTAGGATTAAGCTTAGGGCCAGGGTTAGGGTTAGGGCTATTGCTAGGACTAGGGCCAGGCCAGGGCTAGGGTTAGGGTGAGGGTGAAGGTGAGGGTTAGTATTAGGGCTAGGGCTAGGGCTAGGGCTAGGGCTAGGGCTCGGGTTAGGCTTAGGGCTAGGGCTAGGGCTAGGACTTGGGCTTGGGCCAGGGTTAGGGTTAGGGTTAGGGTTAGGGCTAGGTATAAGATTAGGGTTAGGGTTAGGGTTAGGGTTCGAGTTTGCACTAGGGCTAGGGCTGGGCTACGGTTAGGGTTAGGACTAGGACTAGGACTAGGACTAGGACTTGGACTAGGACTAGGACTAGGACTACTTCTAGGGTTAGGGCTATGCTAGGCCTAGGCCGAGGGCTAGGGCTGTGGCTAGGGGTAGGGGTAGGGGTACTTCGAGGGCTAGTGATATGGCTAGGGTTAGGGTTAAGGTTAGTGTTAGGGTTAGGGTTAGGTTTTAGGGCCAGGGTTAGGGCTAGGGCTGGGCTAAGGTTGGGGTTTGGGTTAGGGTGAGGGTGAGGGTTAGGCTTAGGCTTAGGCTTAGGGCTAGGGCTAGGGCTAGGGCTAGGGCTAGGGCTAGGGCTAGGGTTTGGTTTAGGCGTAGGCCTAGTGGTACGACTAGGGCAAGGGCTAGGGTTAGGGTTAGGGTTAGGGCTTGGGTTAGCGTTTGCGTTAGCGTTAGCACTAGCACTAGAGCTAGGGCTGGGCTAGGTTTAGGTTTAGGACTAGGACTAGGACTAGGACTAGGACTAGGACTACTTCTAGGGCTAGAGCTATGCTAGGCCTAGGCCGAGGGCTAGGGCTGGGGTAGGATTATGTTTAGGGGTACGGCGAGGGCTAGGGCTAGGGTTAAGCTTAAGTTTAGGATTGGGCTAGGGCTAGTGCTAGTGCTAGTGTTAGGGTTAGTGTTAGGGTTAGTGTTAGGGTTAGGGTTAGGGTTAGTGTTAGGGTTAGTGTTAGGTTTAGTGTTAGGGTGAGGGTCAGGGTGAGGGTAAGGGTTAGGGAGAGGGAGAGGGAGAGGGAGAGGGTGAGGGTGAGGGTGAGGGTGAGGGCTAGAGCTACGACTGGGCAAAGGTTAGGGTTAGGGTTTGGGTTAGGGTTAGGTTTAGGATTAGGTTTAGGGTTAGGATTAGGGCTAGGGCTAGGCCTAGCCCTTGGCCTAGGCCTAGCATAGCCCTAGCCCTAGCCCTAGCCCTAGTCCTAGTCCTAGTCCTAGTCCTAGTCCTAGTCCTAGTCCTAATCCTAGTCCTAGTCCTAGTCCTAACCGTAGCCCAGCCCTAGCCCTACTGCAAACTCTAACCCTAACACTAACCCTAATCTTATACTTAGCCCTAACCCTAACCCTAACCCTAACCCTTACCCTGGCCCAAGCCCAAGCCCAAGCCCAAGCCGTAGCCCTAGCCCTAGCCCTAGCCCTAGCCCTAGCCCTAGCCCTAGTCCTAATCCTAACCCTCACCTTCTCCCTCACCCTAACCCTAGCCCTGGCCTGGCCCTAGTCCTAGCAATAGCCCTAACGCTAACCCTGGCCCTAAGACTAATCCTAGCCCTAGCCCTAGCCCAAGTCCGAGCTTTAACCATAGCCATAATCGTAGCACTAGGCCTAGGCGTAAGCTTAATCCTAACCCTAACCCTAGCCCTAGCCCTAGCCCTAGCCCTAGCCCTAGCCCTAGCCCTAGCCCTAGCCCTAGCCCTAGCCCTAGTCCTAGTCCTAGTCCTAGTCCTAGCCCTCGGCCTAGCCCTCGGCCTAGCCCTAGCCATAACCCTAACCCTAGACATAACCCGAGCCCTAGTCGTAACAGTAACCCTCACATTCACCCTAAA
>JALMGA010000008.1:19146002-19168502 GCA_023333525.1 Aspidoscelis tigris stejnegeri
GACCCTAGCTTAAGCCCTAGCCCTAGCCGTAGCACTAGGCCTAAACCTAACCCTAAGCGTAAGCCTAAGCCTAAGCCTAACCCTAGCCCTAACCCAAGCCGGAACCCTAACTCAAACCCTAACTCTAAGCCTAGCCCTAGCCCTAGCCCTAACACTAACCCTCACATTCACCCTCACCCTCAGCCTAGCCCTGCTCTGGCCGTAGATGTAGAAATAGCCCGAAACCTATCCCTAGACCTAAGCCTAATCCTAGCCCGAGCCCGAGCCCGAGCTTTACCCATAGCCATAATCGTAGCACTAGGCCTAGGCCTAATCCTTACCCTAACCCTAGCCTTAACCCTAACCCTAAACCTAAACCTAGCCCAAGCCCAAGCCCTAGCCCTAGCCCTAAGCCTAACCCTAAGCCTAACCCTATCCCTAACCCTATCCCTATCCCTATCCGTAGTCGTAGCACTAGGCCTAGGCCTAAACCAAACCCTAGACCTAGCGCTAGCGCTAGCCCTAGCTCTAGCCCTAGCCCTAGCCCTAGCCCTAGCCCTAGCCCTAGCCCTAGCCCTAGCCCTAGCCCTAGCCCTAGCCCTAGCTCTAGCCCTAACCCTAGCCCTAGCCCTCACCCTCATGCTACCTCAGCCCTGGCTCTAGCCCTAGCCCAACCCGTCACCCTAACCGTAACCATAACACTAGCTCTAGCCCTAGCCCTAAGCCTAGCCCTAACCCTAGCCCTAGAACTAGCCCTAGCCCTAACCCTAACCCTAACCCTAACCCAAACCCTAACCTTTGCCCAGTCATAGCCCTAGCCCTAACCCTAACCCTAAACCTAGCCCAGGCCTAGCTCTACTGCTAGCGCTAACGCAAATGCTAACCCAAACCGTAACCCTAATCTTATCCCTAGCCCTAACCCTAACCCTTACCCTAACCCTAGCCCAAGCCCAAGCCCTAGCCCTAAGGCTAACCCTAGCCCTAGCCCTGGCCCTAGTCGCACCACTAGGCCTAAGCCTAAACCAAACCCTAACCCTAATCCTAGCCCTAGCCCTAGCCCAAGTCCTAGCCCTCAACCTCAACCTCACCCTCACCCTTACCCTCACGCTCACCCTCACGCTCACCTTCACCCTCACGCTAGCTCAGCCCTGTGTCTAACCCTAGCCCAACCCGTCGCCCTGACTGTAACCCTAACATTAGCCCTAGCACTAGCCCTAGCCCTAGTCGTACCACTAGGCCTAAGCCTAAACCAAACCCTAACCCTAATCCTAGCCTTAAGCCTAATCCTAGCCCTAGCCCTAGCCCTAACCCTCACCCTCACCCTCACCCTCACCCTAACCCAAACCCAAACCCTAACCTTAGCCCAGCCCTAGCCCTAACCCTGGTCCTAAAACCTAACCCTAATCCTAACACTAACACTAACCTTAACCCTAACCCTAGTCCTAGCAGTAGCACTAGCCCAATCCTAACTTTAAGCTTAACCCTAGCACTAGCACTTGCCCTAGCCCTAGCCCTCGCCGTACCCCTACCCCTAGCCCCAGCCGTAGCCCTCGGCCTAGGCCTAGCATAGCCCTAGCCCTAGAAGTAGTCCTAGTCCTAGTCTTAGTCCTAGTCCTAACCCTAACCCTAACCGTAGCCCAGCCCTAGCCCTAGTGCAAAATCTAACCCTAACCCTAACCCTAACCCTAATCTTATCCCTAGTCCTATCCCTATCCCTATCCCTAGCCGTAGCCCTATCCCTATCCCTAGCCCTATCCCTATCCCTAGCCCTAGCCCTAGTCCTAGCCCTAGCCCTAGCCCTAGCCCTAGCCCTAGCCCTAGCCCTAGCCCTAGACCTAGCCCTAGCCCTAGACCTAGACCTAGTCCTAGTCCTAGCCCTCGGCCTAGCCCTACCCTAGCCCTAATCCTAACCCTAACCTTAGCCGAGCCCTAGCCATAACCCTGGCCCTAAAACAGTGATCGTGAACCTTTTGAGCTCAGTGTGTCAAAATTTGCAAGAAAATCTAGCTTAACTCGGGTGCTGTGTCACATCTAGAAATATCAATAATTTTGTGATATTTGTAGCTCTAGTAAAAACCTTATATTATTGATATATGTATTTTATTAAAAGCAAAAACAAATAATTATTTACATCTGCTAAATTTTCAATTGAAAGTTAGTATTTTGTACACTTCAAGAACAAGCAAGCACTACATGCCCAGGTGCCAGGGTGACCATGTGTGTCACCCAAAAGGGCTTGGTGTGTCACCTGTGACACGCGTGTCATAGGTTAGCCATCACCACCCTAAAACCTAGCCCTAACCCTAACCCTAACCCTAACACTAACCTTAACCCTAACCCTAGCCCTAGCACTAGCACTAGCACTAGCCCAATCCTAACCCGAGCTTTAGCCATAGCCATAATCGTAGCGCTAGGCATAGGCCTAATACTAACCCTAACCCTAGCCCAAGTCCTAGCCCTAGCCCTAGCCGTAGCCCTAGCCCTACCCTAGCCTAGCCTAGCCTAGCCCTAGCCCTAGCCCTAGCCCTAGCCCTAGCCCTAGCCCTAGCCCTAGCCCTAGCCCTAGCCCTAGCCCTAGCCCTAGTCCTAGTCCTAGTCCCAGTCCTAGTCCTAGCCCTAACCCTAGCCCTAGCCCTAGCCCTAGCCCTAGCCGCAGCCCTTCCATAGGCCTAGCCCTGACCCTAGCTTAAGCCCTAGCCCTAGCCGTAGCACTAGGCCTAGGCCTAAACCTAACCCTAAGCGTAAGCCTAAGCCTAAGCCTAAGCCTAAGCCTAGCCCTAACCCAAGCCGGAACCCTAACACAAACCCTAACTCTAAGCCTAGCCCTAGCCGTAGCCCTAACACTAACCCTCACCTTCTCCCTCACCCTCAGCCTAGCCCTACTCTGGCCATAGATGTAGAAATAGCCCGAAACCTATCCCGAGACCTAAGCCAAATCCTAGCCCGAGCCCGAGCCCGAGCCCGAGCTTTAGCCATAGCCATAATCGTAGCATTAGGCCTAGGCCTAATCCTAACCCTAACCCGAGCCCTAACCCTAAACCTAAACCTAAACCAAGCCCAAGCCCAAGCCCAAGCCCTAGCCCTAGCCCTAGCCCTAGCCCTAGCCCTAGCCCTAGCCCTAAGCCTAAGCCTAAGCCTAGCCCTAACCCTATCCCTATCCCTATCCCTAGTCGTAGCACTAGGCCTAGGCTTAAACCAAACCCTAGCCCTAGCCCTAGCCCTAGCCCTAGCCCTAGCCCTAGCCCTAGCCCTAACCGTAGCCCTAGCCCTAGCCCTCACCCTCATGCTACCTCAGCCCTCGCTCTAGCCCTAGCCCAACCCGTCGCCCTAACCGTAACCATAACACTAGCTCTAGCCCTAGCCCTAAGCCTAGCCCTAGCCCTAGCCCTAACCCTAACCCTAGCCCTAGCCCTAACCCTAACCCTAACCCTAACCCTAACCCTAACCCAAACCCTAACCTTTGCCCAGTCATAGCCCTAGCCCTAACGCTAACCCTAAACCTAGCCCAGGCCTAGCTCTAGTGCTAGCACTAACGCAAATGCTAACCCAAACCCTAACCCTAATCTTATCCCTAGCCCTAACCCTAACCCTTACCCTAACCCTAGCCCAAGCCCAAGCCCTAGCCCTAAGGCTAACCTTAGCCCTAGCCCTAGTCATAACACTAGTCCTAAGCCTAAGCCTAAACCAAACCCTAACCCTGATCCTATCCCTAGCCCTAGCCCTAGCCCTAGCCCTAGCCCAAGCCCAAGCCCTCACCCTCACCCTCATCCTAACCCTCACGCTAGCTCAGCCCTGTATCTAGACCGAGCCCTACCCATCGCCCTGACCGTAACCCTAACATTAGCCATAGCCCTAGCCCTAGCCCTAGCCCTAGCCCTAGCCCTAACCCTCACCCTCACCCTAACCCAAACCCTAACCTTAGCCCAGCCCTAGCCCTAACCCTGGCCCTAAAACCTAACCCTAACCCTAACCCTAACACTAACATTAACCCTAACCCTAGCCGTAGCACTAGCCCTCGAAGTACCCCTACCCCTAGCCCTAGCCCTAGCCCTAGCCCTAGCCGCAGCCCTTCCCTAGGCCTAGCCCTGACCCTATTTTAAGCCCTAGCCCTAGCCGTAGCACTAGGCCTAACCCTAACCTTAAGCGTAAGCCTAAGCCTAAGCTTAATCCTAGCCCTAACGCTAGCAGGAACCCTAACACAAACCATACCAATAAGCCTAGCCCTAGCCCTAGCCTTAACACTAACCCTGACCTTAACCCTCACCCTCACCCTAGCCCTGCTCTGGCCGTAGACGTAGAAATGGACGGAAACCTAATCCTAGACCTAAGCCTAATCCTAGCCCGAGGCCGAGGCCAAGGCCGAGCCCTAGCCCTAGCCCTAGCCCTAGCCCTAGCCCTAGCCCTAGCCCTAGCCCTAGCCCTAGCCCTAGCCCTAGCCCTAGCCCTAGCCCTAGCCCTAGCCCTAGCCCTAGCCCTAGCCCAAGCCCTCACCATCACCATCACCCTCACGCTAGCTCAGCCCTGTATCTAGCCCTAGTCCAACGAGTCGCCCTGACCGTAACCCTAAGCCTAGCCCTAGCCCTAAGCCTAGCCCTAGCCCTAGCCCTAGCCCTAACCCTCACCCTAAACCTAACCCTAACCCTAACCCTAACCCAAACCCTAACCTTAGCCCAGTCATCGCCCTAGCTCTAGCCCTAACCCTCTTCCTCTCGCTCTCGCTCTCGCTCTCCCTCACCCCAACCCAAACCCTAACCTTAGCCCAGCCCTAGACCTAACCCTGGTCCTAAAACCTAACCCTAACCCTCACCCTAACACTAGCCCTAGCCCAAGCCCAAGCCCAAGCCCTCGCCATACCCCTACCCCTAGCCCCAGCCCTAGCCCTAGCCCTCGGCCTAGGCCTAGCATAGCCCTAGCCCTAGCCCTAGAAGTAGTCCTAGTCCTAGTCCTAGTCTTAGTCCTAGTCCTAACCCTAACCCTAACCGTAGCCCACCCCTAGCCCTAGTGCAAAATCTAACCCTAACCCTAACCGTCACCCTTACCCCTAGATCGAGCCCTAACCCTAGCCCTAGCCCTAGCCCTAGCCCTAGCCCAAGCCCAAGCCCTAGCCCTAGCCCTAGCCCTAAGCCTAAGCCTAAGCCTAACCCTAGCCCTAACCCTATCCCTATCCCTAGTCGTAGCACTAGGCCTAGGCCTAAACCAAACCCTAGCCCTAGCCCTAGCCCTCACTCTCATGCTACCTCAACTCTGGCTCTAGCCTTAGCCCAACCCGTCGCCCTAACCGTAACCATAACACTAGCTCTAGCCCTAGCCCTAAGCCTAGCCCTAGCCCTAGCCCTAACCCTAACCCTAACCCTAACTCAAACCCTAACCTTTGCCCAGTCATAGCCCTAGCCCTAACCCTAACCCTAAACCTAGCCCAGGCCTAGCTCTAGTGCTAGCGCTAACGCAAATGCTAACCCAAACCCTAACCCTAATCTTATCCCTAGCCCTAACCCTAACCCTTACCCTAACCCTAGCCCAAGCCCAAGCCCTAGCCCTAAGGCTAACCCTAGCCCTAGCCCTAGCCCTAGTCGTACCACTAGGCATAAGCCTAAGCCTAAACCAAACCGTAACCCTAATCCTAGCCCTAGCCCTAGCCCTAGCCCTAGCCCTAGCCCTAGCCCTAGCCCTAGCCCTAGCCCTAGCCCTAGCCCAAGCCCTAGCCCTCACCCTCACCCTCACCCTCACCCTCCCGCTAGCTCAGCCCTGTATCTAGCCCTAGCCCAACCCGTCGCCCTGACCGTAACCCTAACATTAGCCCTAGCCTTAGCCCTAGCCCTAGCCCTAGCCCTGGCCCTAGCCCTAGCCCTAGCCCTAGCCCTAACCCTCACCCTCACCCTAACCCAAACCCTAACCTTAGCCCAGCCCTAGCCCTAACCCTGGCTCTAAAACCTAACCCTAACCCTTACCCTAACACTAACCCTAACACTAAACTTAACCATAACCCTAGCCGTAGTACTAGCCATCGAAGTACCCCTACCCCTACCTCTAGCCCCAGCCCTAGCCCTCGGCCTAGGCCTAGCATAGCCCTAACCCTAGAAGTAGTCCTAGTCCTAGTCCAAGTCCTAGTCCTAGTCCTAGTCCTAACCCTAACCGTAGCCCAGCCCTAGCCCTAGTGCAAACTCTAACCCTAACCCTAACCGTAACCCTAATCTTATCCCTACCCCTACCCCTACCCCTAACCTTAACCCTAACCCTGACCCAATCCCAAGTCCTAGCCCTAGCCCTAGCCCTAGCCCTAAGCCTAACCGGAGCCCTAGCCCTAGCCCTAGCCCTAATACTAACCCTCACCTTCACCCTCACCCTCAACCTCACCCTAGCCCTGGTCTGGCCCTAGTCCTAGCAATAGCCCTAACCCTAAACCAGGCCCTAAGCCTAATCCTAGCGCGAGCCCGAGCCCAAGCCCGAGCTTTAGCCATAGCCATAATCGTAGCACTAGGCCTAGGCCTAATCCTAACCCTGACCCTAGCCCTAGCCCTAGCCCTAGCCCTAGCCCAACCCTAGTCCTAGTCCTACTCCTACTCCTACTCCTAGTCCTACTCCTAGTCCTAGTCCTAGACCTAGACCTAGTCCTAGACCTAGACCTAGCCCTAGCCGCAGCCCTTCCCTAGGCCTAGCCCTGACCCTATCTTAAGCCCTAGCCCTAGCCGTAGCACTAGGCCTAACCCTAACCCTAAGCGTAAGCCTAAGCCTAAGCTTAACCCTAGCCCTAACCCTAGCCGGAACCCTAAAACAAACCATACCAATAAGCCTAGCCCTAGCCCTAGCCTTAACACTAACCCTCACCTTAACCTTCACCCTCACCGTAGCCCTGCTCTGGCCGTAGACGTAGAAATAGACGGAAAACTAACCCTAGACATAAGCCTAATCCTAGCCCGAGGCCGAGGCAGAGCCCGAGGCCGAGCCCGGGGCCGAGCCCGAGCCCTAGTCGTAGCACTAGGCCTAGGCCTAAACCAAACCCTAACCCTAACCCTAACCCTAACCGTAACCCTAGCCCTCGCCCTCGCCCTCGCCCTCGCCCTCGCCCTCGCCCTCGCCCTCGCCCTCGCCCTCGCCCTCGCCCTAGTCCTAATCCCAGTCCTAATCCCAGTCCTAGTCCTAGTCCTAGCCCTAACCCTAGCCCTAGCCCTAGCCCTAGCCCTAGCCCTAGCCGCAGCCCTTCCCTAGGCCTAGCCCTGACCCTATCTTAAGCCCTAGCCTTAGCCGTAGCACTAGGCCTAACCCTAACCCTAACCCTAACCCTAAGCCTAAGCCTAACCCTAGACCTAACCCAAGCCGGAACCCTAATACAAACCCTACCACTAAGCCTCACCTTCACCCTCACCCTCACCCTAGCCCTGCTGTGGCCGTAGATGTAGAAATACCCCGAAACCTATCCCTAGACCTAAGCCTAATCCTAGACCGAGCCCGAGCCCGAGCTTTAGCCATAGCCATAATCGTAGCACTAGGCCTAGGCCTAGGCCTAACCCTAACCCTAGCCATAACCCTAGCCCTAACCCTAACAAAAAACCAAGCCCAAGCCCAAGCCTTAGCCCTAAGCCTAAGCCTAAGCCTAACCCTAGACCTAACCCTATCCCTATCCCTATCCCTATCCCTATCCCTATCCCTATCCCTATCCCTATCCCTATCCCTATCCCTATCCCTATCCCTATCCCTATCCCTATCCCTATCCCTATCCCTATCCCTATCCCTAGCCCTAACCCTAGCCCTAACCCTCACCTTCATGCTACCACAGCCCTGGCTCTAGCCCTAGCCCAACCCATCGCCCTAACCGTAACCATGACACTAGCCCTAGCCCTAACCCTAGCCCTAACCCTAGCCCTAGCCCTAGCTGCAGCCCTTCCCTAGGCCTAGCCCTGACACTAGCTTCTTCTTCTAGGGATTAATCTAGCTTTAGTCCACTTTCATAGGCACAGAAGACATCAGCCATGTGACCAATAATTTTCTCTTCACTTTGGCTGCAGTCACACCAGAGCTTTAATCCAGCTTCAGTCCACTTTCACATGAGCCAAGCTTGCTAGGTGGCCATGGGCTAGTCACAGCTCTCTTCTGAGCTCTCACAGCCCCACCTACCTCACAGGGTGTCTGTTGTGGGGGGAAGAACAGAAAGTTTGTCAGCCGCTTTGAGTCCCCTTGAATGGGTGAGAAAAGCGGGGTAGAAAAGCCAACGCTGTCTCTTCTAGGGATTAATCTAGCTTTAGTCCACTTTCATAGGCACAGAAGATATCAGCCATGTGACCAATAATTTTCTCTTCACTTTGGCTGCAGTCACACCAGAGCTTTAATCCAGCTTCCGTCCACTTTCACATGAGCCAAGCTTGCTAGGTGGCCATGGGCTAGTCACAGCTCTCTTCTGAGCTCTCACAGCCCCACCTATCTCACAGGGTGTCTGTTGTGGGGGGAAGAACAGAAAGTTTGTCAGCCGCTTTAAGTCCCCTTAAATGGGAGAGAAAAGCGGGGTAGAAAAGCCATTGCTTCTTCTTCTAGGGATTAATCTAGCTTTAGTCCACTTTCATAGGCACAGAAGATATCAGCCATGTGACCAATAATTTTCTCTTCACTTTGGCTGCAGTCACACCAGAGCTTTAATCCAGCTTCCGTCCACTTTCACATGAGCCAAGCTTGCTAGGTGGCTATGGGCTAGTCACAGCTCTCTTCTGAGCTCTCTCAGCCCCACCTACCTCACAGGGTGTCTGTTGTGCGGGGAAGAACAGAAAGTTTGTCAGCCGCTTTGAGTCCCCTTAAATGGGAGAGAAAAGCGGGGTCGAAAAGCCATTGCTTCTTCTTCTACGGATTAATCTAGCTTTAGTCCACTTTCATAGGCACAGAAGATATCAGCCATGTGACCAATAATTTTCTCTTCACTTTGGCTGCAGTCACACCAGAGCTTTAATCCAGCTTCCGTCCACTTTCACATGAGCCAAGCTTGCTAGGTGGCCATGGGCTAGTCACAGCTCTCTTCTGAGCTCTCTCAGCCCCACCTACCTCACAGGGTGTCTGTTGTGCGGGGAAGAACAGAAAGTTTGTCAGCCGCCTTGAGTCCCCTTAAATGGGTGAGAAAAGCGGGGTAGAAAAGGCACAGAAGACATCAGCCATGTGACCAGTAATTTTCTTTTCACATTGGCTGCAGTCACACCTCAGGTTTAATCCGGCTTCATTGCACTTTAAGACTCAGCCAGGGAACACATCAGATTGGCTGTGGTCCCACCTATCTGGTTCTGAGACTTTCTGAAACGGGGCTCCGCCTAGTGACCTCTTAGGCTCCACCCAGCGACCTCTTAAGCTCCACCAATGACCTCTTAAGCTCCACCCAGTGACCTCTTAAGCTCCACCCAGCACCTTCAGGAGCCCCCGCCTCCCTGGGACTTAGGGCTGTGAACACCCAGCCCTGAAGCCCACCAGCCGCCACTGGGGCCAGGGTTAGGTTTACGGTTAGGGCGAGGGATAAGATTAGAGTTAGGTTTAGGATTAGAGTTTGCACTAGGGCTGGGGCTGGGCTACGGTTAGGGTTAGGACTAGGGCTAGGGCTAGGGCTAGGGCTAGGGCTAGGGCTAGGGCTAGGGCTAGGGCTAGGGCTAGAGCTAGGGCTAGGGTTAGGCTTAGGCTTAGGCTTAGGCCTAGTGCTACGATTATGGCTATGGCTAAAGCTCGGGCTCGGGCTTGGGCTCGGGCTAGGATTTGGCTTAGGGCCAGGGTTAGGGTTAGGGCTATTGCTAGGACTAGGGCCAGGCCAGGGCTAGGGTTAGGGTGAGGGTGAAGGTGAGGGTTAGTATTGGGCTAGGGCTAGGGTACGGCTCGGGCTCGGGCTCGGGCTCGGGCTCGGGCTCGGGCTACGCTAGGGCTACGGCTAGGGCTAGGTCTAGGCCTAGGCCTAGGCCTAGGCCTAGTGCTACGAATATGTCTATGGCTAAAGCTCGGGCTCAAGCTTATGCTCGGGGTCGGGCTCGGGCTAGGATTAGGCTTAGGGCCAGGGTTAGAGTTAGGGCTATTGCGAGGACTAGGGCCAGGTCAGGGCTAGGGTTAGGGTTAGGGTGAAGGTGAGGGTTAGTATTAGAGCTAGGGCTAAGGCTAGGGCGAGGGCTAGGGCTAGGGCTAGGGCTAGGGTTAGACTTAAGGCTAGGGCTAGAGCTTGGGCTTGGGCCAGGGTTAGGTTTAGGGTTAGGGCTAGGGATAAGATTAGGGTTAGGGTTAGGGTTAGAGTTTGCACTAGGGCTAGGGCTGGGCTACGGTTAGGGTTAGGACTAGGACTAGGACTAGGACTAGGACTAGGACTAGGACTAGGACTAGGACTAGGACTAGGACTAGGACTACTACTAGGACTACTTCTAGGGCTAGGGCTATGGTAGGCCTAGGGCTAGGATTAGGGTTACGGTTAGAGTTAGGGTTAGGGTTTGGTTTAGGCCTAGGCCTAGTGCTACGAATAGGACTCGGGCTCGGGCTCGGGCTCAGGCTCGGCCTAGGATTAGGCTTAGGTCTAGGGTTAGATTTCGGGCTATTTCTACGTCTACGGCCAGAGCAGGGCTAGGGCAAGTGTGAGGGTGATGGTGAGGGTTAGTGTTATGGCTAGGGCTAGGGCTAGGCTTAGTGTTAGGGTTTGTGTTAGGGTTCCGGCTAGGGTAAGGCTAGGGTTAGGCTTAGGCTTACGCTTACGGTTAGGGTTAGGCCTAGTGCTACGGCTAGGTCTAGGGTTTAAGCTAGTGTCAGGGCTAGGCCTAGGGAAGGGCTGTGGCTAGGGCTAGGGCTAGGGCTAGGGTTAGGGCAAGGACTAGGGCTAGGGCTAGGACTAGGACTAGGAGTAGGAGTAGGACTAGGGCTAGGGCTAGGGCTAGGGGTAGGGGTAGGGGTAGGGGTAGGGGTAGGGGTAGGCCTAGGGCTAGGGCTAGGGCTAGGGCTAGGGCTAGGGCTAGGGCTAGGGCTAGGGCTAGGGCTAGGGCTAGGGCTAGGGCTAGGGCTAGGGCTAGGGCTAGGGCTAGGGCTAGGGCTAGGGCTAGGGCTAGGGTTATGGTTAGGATTAGGCCTAGGCCTAGGCCTAGGCCTAGTGCTACGATTATGGCTATGGCTAAAGCTCGGGCTCGGGCTCAGGCTCGGGCTAGGATTAGTCTTAGGGCCCGGTTTAGGGTTAGGGCTATTGCTAGGACTAGGGCCAGGACAGGGCTAGGGTGAGGGTGAGGGTGAAGGTGAGGGTTAGTATTAGGGCTAGGGCTAGGGCTAGGGCTAGAGTTAGGCTTAGGGCTAGGGGTAGGGGTAGGGCTAGGGCTTGGTCTTGGGCCAGGTTTAGGGTTAGGGTTAGGGTTAGGGCTAGGGATAAGATTAGGGTTAGGATTAGGGTTATAGTTTGCATTAAGGCTAGGGCAGGGGTATGATTAGGGTTGGACTAGTCCTAGTCCTAGTCCTAGTCCTAGTCCTAGTCCTAGTCCTAGTCCTAGTCCTAGTCCTAGTCCTAATCCTAGTCCTAGTCCTAGTCCTAGTCCTAGCCCTAGCCCTAGCCCTAGCCCTAGGCCTCGCCCTAATCCTTCGCCCTAGCCCTAGCCGCAGCCCTTCCCTACGCCTAGCCCTGACCCTTGCTTTAGCCCTAGCCCTAGCCGTAGCTCTAGGCCTAACCCTAACCCTAAGCGTAAGCCTAAGCCTAAGCCTAACCCTAGCCCTTACCCTAGCCGGAACCCAAACACAAGCCCTAACACTAAGCCTAGCCCTAGCCCTAACACTAAACCTCACCTTAACCCTCACCCTCACCCTAGGCCTGTTCTGGCCGTAGACGTAGAAATAGTCCGAAACCTAACCCTAGACCTAAGTCTAATCCTAGCCCGAGCCCGAGCCCTAGCCCTAGTGGTAGCACTAGGCCTAGGCCTAAACCAAACCCTAACCCTAACCGTAACCCTAAGCCTAGCCCTAGCCCTAGACCTAGACCTAGCCCTCACCGTACACCTAACCCTAATCCTGGCCCCAGCCCTAGCCCTCGGAATAGCCTAGCATAGCCCTACCCCTAGAAGTAGTCCTAGTCCTAGTCCTAGTCCTACTCCTAACCCTAACCCTAGTCCAGCCGTAGCCCTAGTGCTAGCGCTGACGCAAACGCAAACGCTAACGCTAACCCTAATCCTAACCCTAATCTTATCCCTAGCCCTTACCCTAACCCTATCCCTATCACTAACCCTAGACCTATCCCTATCGCTAGTCGTAGCACTAAGCCTAGGCCTTAACCAAACCATAACCCTAGCCATAGCCCTCACCCTCACCCTCACCCTCACCCTCACCCTCACGCTAGATCAGCCCTGTATGTAGCCCTAGCCAAACCCGTCGCCCTGACCGTAATCCTAACAGTAGCCCTAGCCCTAAGCCTAGCCCTAGCCCTAACCCTAACCCTAAAGCTAACCCTAACCCAAAGCCTAACCTTAGCGAGTCATCGCCCTAGCCCTAGCCCTAGCCCTAACCCTCTTCCTCTCCCTCTCCCTCACCCAAACCCACACCCTAGCCCTAACCCTGGCCCTAAAACCTAACCGTAACCCTAACCCTAACACTAACACTAACCTTAACCCTAACCCTAACCCTAGCCCTAGCACTAGCACTAGCACAATCCTAACCTTAAGCTTAACCCTAGCCCTAGCCCTAGCCCTAGCCCTCGCCGTACCCCTACCCCTACCCCTACCCCCAGCCCTAGCCTTCGGACTAGGCATAGCATAGCCCTAGCCCTAGAAGTAGTCCTAGTCCTAGTCCTAGTCCTAGTCCTAGTCCTAGTCCTAGTCCTAGTCCTAGTCCTAGTCCTAGTCCTAGTCAAAACCCTAACCGTAGCACAGCCCTAGCCCTAGTGCAAACTCTAACCCTAACCCTAACCCTAATCTTATCCCTAGCCCTAACCCTAACCCTAACCCTAGCCCTAGCCCTAGCCCTAGCCCTACCGCTAGCCCTAGCCCTAGCCCTAGCCCTAGCCCTAGCCCTAGCCCTAGCCCTAGCCCTAGCCCTAGCCCTAGCCCTAGCCCTAGCCCTAGCCCTAGTCCTAGTCCTAGTCCTAGTCCTAGTCCTAGTCCTAGTCCTAGTCCTAGTCCTAGACCTCGGCCTAGCCCTAACCGTAGCCCTAGCCCTAACCCTAGATCTAACCTTAGCCCAGCCCTAGCCATAACCCTGGCCCTAAAACCTAGCCCTAACCCTAACCCTAACACTAACCCTAACCCTAACCCTAACCCTAACCCTAACCTTAACCCTAACCATAGCACTAGCACTAGCACTAGCACTAGCCCAATCCTAACCTTAAGCTGAACCCTAGCCCTAGCCCTAGCCCTCGCTGTACCCCTACCCCTACCCATAGCCCCAGCCCTAGATCTCGGCCTAGGCCTAGCATAGCCCTAGCCCTAGAAGTTGTCCTAGTCCTAGTCCTAGTCAAAACCCTAACCGTAGCACAGCCCTAGCCCTAGTGCAAACTCTAACCCTAACCCTAATCTTAACCCTATCCCTAACCCTAACCCTAGCCCTAGCCCTAGCCCTAGCCCTAGCCCTAGCCCTACCGTTAGCCCTAGCCCTAGCCCTAGCCCTAGCCCTAGCCCTAGACGTAGTCCTAGTCCTAGTCCTAGTCCTAGTCCTAGTCCTAGTTCTATTCCTATTCCTAGTCCTAGTCCTAGCCCTCGGCCTAGCCCTAGCCCTAGCCGTAGCCCTACCGTTAGCCCTAGCCCTAGCCCTAGCCCTAGCCCTAGCGCTAGCCCTAGATGTAGTCCTAGTCCTAGTCCTAGTCCTAGTCCTAGTTCTAGTCCTAGTCCTAGTCCTAGCCCTCGGCCTAGCCCTAGCCCTAGCCCTAGCCCTAGCCCTAACCCTAGATCTAACCTTAGCCCAGCCCGAGCCGTAACCCTGGCCCTAAAACCTAGCCCTAACCCTAACCCTAACCCTAACCCTAACCCTAACCCTAACCTTAACCCTAACCCTAGCACTAGCACTAGCACTAGCCCAATCCTAAACTTAAGCTGAACCCTAGCCCTAAGCCTAGCCCTCGCTGTACACCTACCCCTACCCATAGCCCCAGCCCTAGATCTCGGCCTAGGCCTAGCATAGCCCTAGCCCTAGAAGTTGTCATAGTTCTAGTCCTAGTCCTAGTCCTAGTCCTAGTCCAACCCTAACCGTAGCCAAGCCCTAGCCTTAGTGCAAACTCTAACCCTAACGCAAACACTAATCTTATCCATAGCCCTAACCGTAACCCTAACACTAAACCTGGCCCAAGCCCAAGCCCAAGCCCTAGCCCTAGTCCTAGTCCTAGCCCTAGTCCTAGTTCTAGTCCTAGTCCTAGCCCTAGGCCTAGGCCTAGGCCTCGCCCTAACCCTTAGCCCTAGCCCTAGCCGCAGCCCTTCCCTACGCCTAGCCCTGACCCTTGCTTTAGCCCTAGCCCTAGCCGGAGCTCTAGGCCTAACCCTAACCCTAAGCGTAAGCCTAAGCCTCAGCCTAAGCCTAGCCCTTACCCTAGCCGGAACCCGAACACAAGCCCTAACACTAACCCTAGCCCTAGCCCTAGCCCTAGCCCTAACACTAACCCTCACCTTAACCCTCACCCTCACCCTAGCCCTGCTCTGGCCGTAGATGTAGAAATAGCCCGAAACCTAACCCTAGACCTAAGTCTAATCCTAGCCCGAGCCCAAGCCCTAGCCCTAGCCCTAGTGGTAGCACTAGGCCTAGGCCTAAACCAAACCCTAACCCTAACCGTAAACCTAAGCCTAGCCCTAGCTCTAGCCCTAGCCCTAGCCCTCACCGTACACCTAACCCTAATCCTGGCCCCAGCCCTAGCCCGCGGAATAGGCCTAGCATAGCCCTAGCCCTAGAAGTAGTCCTAGTCCTAGTCCTAGTCCTAGTCCTAGTCCTAGTCCTAGTCCTAGTCCTAGTCCTAGTCCTAGTCCTAGTCCTAGTCCTAACCCTAACCCTAGCCCAGCCCTAGCCCTAGTGCTAGCGCTGACGCAAACGCTAACCCTAACCCTAACCCTAACCCTAATCCTAACCCTAATCTTATCCCTAGCCCTAACCCTAACCCTATCCCTATCCCTAACCCTAGACCTATCCCTATCCCTAGTCGTAGCACTAAGCCTAGGCCTAAACCAAACCATAACCCTAGCCCTAGCCCTCACCCTCACCCTCACCCTCATGCTAGCTCAGCCCTGTATCTAGCCCTAGCCCAACCCGTCGCCCTGTCCGTAACCCTAACAGTAGCCCTAGCCCTAACCCTAGCCCTAGCCCTAGCCCTAGTCCTAGTCCTAGCCCTAGCCCTAGCCCTAGCCCTAGCCCTAGCCCTAGCCCTAGCCCTAGCCCTAGCCCTAGCCCTAGCCCTACCCCTAGCCCTAGCCCTAGCCCTAGCCCTAGTCCTAGTCCTAGTCCTAGTTCTAGTCCTAGTCCTAGTCCTAGCCCTCGGCCTAGCCCTAGCCCTAGCCCTAGCCCTAGCCCTAACCCTAGATCTAACCTTAGCCCAGCCCGAGCCGTAACCCTGGCCCTAAAACCTAGCCCTAACCCTAACCCTAACCCTAACCCTAACCCTAACCCTAACCCTAACCTTAACCCTAACCCTAGCACTAGCACTAGCACTAGCCCAATCCTAAACTTAAGCTGAACCCTAGCCCTAAGCCTAGCCCTCGCTGTACACCTACCCCTACCCATAGCCCCAGCCCTAGATCTCGGCCTAGGCCTAGCATAGCCCTAGCCCTAGAAGTTGTCATAGTTCTAGTCCTAGTCCTAGTCCTAGTCCTAGTCCAACCCTAACCGTAGCCAAGCCCTAGCCTTAGTGCAAACTCTAACCCTAACGCAAACACTAATCTTATCCATAGCCCTAACCGTAACCCTAACACTAAACCTGGCCCAAGCCCAAGCCCAAGCCCTAGCCCTAGTCCTAGTCCTAGCCCTAGTCCTAGTTCTAGTCCTAGTCCTAGCCCTAGGCCTAGGCCTAGGCCTCGCCCTAACCCTTAGCCCTAGCCCTAGCCGCAGCCCTTCCCTACGCCTAGCCCTGACCCTTGCTTTAGCCCTAGCCCTAGCCGGAGCTCTAGGCCTAACCCTAACCCTAAGCGTAAGCCTAAGCCTCAGCCTAAGCCTAGCCCTTACCCTAGCCGGAACCCGAACACAAGCCCTAACACTAACCCTAGCCCTAGCCCTAGCCCTAACACTAACCCTCACCTTAACCCTCACCCTCACCCTAGCCCTGCTCTGGCCGTAGATGTAGAAATAGCCCGAAACCTAACCCTAGACCTAAGTCTAATCCTAGCCCGAGCCCAAGCCCTAGCCCTAGCCCTAGTGGTAGCACTAGGCCTAGGCCTAAACCAAACCCTAACCCTAACCGTAAACCTAAGCCTAGCCCTAGCTCTAGCCCTAGCCCTAGCCCTCACCGTACACCTAACCCTAATCCTGGCCCCAGCCCTAGCCCGCGGAATAGGCCTAGCATAGCCCTAGCCCTAGAAGTAGTCCTAGTCCTAGTCCTAGTCCTAGTCCTAGTCCTAGTCCTAGTCCTAGTCCTAGTCCTAGTCCTAGTCCTAACCCTAACCCTAGCCCAGCCCTAGCCCTAGTGCTAGCGCTGACGCAAACGCTAACCCTAACCCTAACCCTAACCCTAATCCTAACCCTAATCTTATCCCTAGCCCTAACCCTAACCCTATCCCTATCCCTAACCCTAGACCTATCCCTATCCCTAGTCGTAGCACTAAGCCTAGGCCTAAACCAAACCATAACCCTAGCCCTAGCCCTCACCCTCACCCTCACCCTCATGCTAGCTCAGCCCTGTATCTAGCCCTAGCCCAACCCGTCGCCCTGTCCGTAACCCTAACAGTAGCCCTAGCCCTAACCCTAGCCCTAGCCCTAGCCCTAGTCCTAGTCCTAGCCCTAGCCCTAGCCCTAGCCCTAGCCCTAGCCCTAGCCCTAGCCCTAGCCCTAGCCCTAGCCCTAGCCCTACCCCTAGCCCTAGCCCTAGCCCTAGTCCTAGTCCTAGCCCTAGCCCTAGCCCTACTCCTAGCGCTAGCCCTAGCCCTAGCCCTAGCCCTAGCCCTAGCCCTAAGCCTAGCCCTAGCCCTAGCCCTAGCCCTCACCCTCATGCTACCTCAGCCCTGGCTCTAGCCCTAGCCCAACCCGTCGCCGTAACCGTAACCATAACACTAGCCCTAGCCCTAAGCCTAGCCCTAAGCCTAGCCTCAGCCTTAGCCCTAGCCCTAGCCCTAGCCCTAGCCCTAGCCCTAGTCCTAGCCCTAGCCCTAGCCCTAGCCCTAGTCCTAGCCCTAGCCCTAGCCCTAGCCCTAGCCCTAGCCCTAGCCCTAGCCCTAGTCCTAGCGCTAGCCCTTGCCCTTGCCCTAGCCCTAGCCCTAGCCCTAGTCGTAACCCTAGCCCTAGCCCTAGCCCTCACCCTCATGCTACCTCAGCCCTGGCTCTAGCCCTAGCCCAACCCGTCGCCGTAACCGTAACCATAACACTAGCCCTAGCCCTAAGCCTAGCCCTAAGCCTAGCCTCAGCCTTAGACCTAGCCCTAGCCCTAGCCCTAGTCCTAGCCCTAACCCTAGCCCAAGCCCTAGCCCTAGCCCTAGCCCTAGCCGCAGCCCTTCCCTAGGCCTAGCCCTGACACTAGCTTCTTCTTCTAGGGATTAATCTAGCTTTAGTCCACTTTCATAGGCACAGAAGACATCAGCCATGTGACCAATAATTTTCTCTTCACTTTGGCTGCAGTCACACCAGAGCTTTAATCCAGCTTCAGTCCACTTTCACATGAGCCAAGTTTGCTAGGTGGCCATGGGCTAGTCACAGCTCTCTTCTGAGCTCTCACAGCGCCACCTACCTCACAAGGTGTCTGTTGTGGGGGGAAGAACAGAAAGATTGTCAGCTGCTTTGAGTCCCCTTAAATGGGTGAGAAAAGCGGGGTAGAAAAGCCAACGCTTCTTCTTCTAGGGATTAATCTAGCTTTAGTCCACTTTCATAGGCACAGAAGATATCAGCCATGTGACCAATAATTTTCTCTTCACTTTGGCTGCAGTCACACCAGAGCTTTAATCCAGCTTCCGTCCACTTTCACATGAGCCAAGCTTGCTAGGTGGCCATGGGCTAGTCACAGCTCTCTTCTGAGCTCTCACAGCCCCACCTATCTCACAGGGTGTCTGTTGTGGGGGGAAGAACAGAAAGTTTGTCAGCCGCTTTGAGTCCCCTTAAATGGGAGAGAAAACCGGGGTAGAAAAGCCATTGCTGCTTCTGCTTCTTCTAGGGATTAATCCAGCTTCAGTCCACTTTCACATGAGCCAAGCTTGCTAGGTGGCTATGGGCTAGTCACAGCTCTCTTCTGAGCTCTCACAGCCCCACCTACCTCAAAGGGTGTCTGTTGTGGGGGGAAGAACAGAAAGTTTGTCAGCCGCCTTGAGTCCCCTTAAATGGGTGAGAAAAGTGGGGTAGAAAAGCCAACTCTTCTTCTTCTTCTTCCTCATCCTCCTCTTCTTCTTTTTCTTCCTCTTCTAGGGATTAATCTAGCTTAAGTCCACTTTCATAGGCACAAAAGACATCAGCCATGTGACCAGTCATTTTCTTTTCACATTGGCTGCAGTCACACCTCAGGTTTAATCCGGCTTCATTGCACTTTAAGACTCAGCCAGGGAACACATCAGATTGGCTGTGGTCCCACCTATCTGGTTCTGAGACTTTCTGAAACGGGGCTCCGCCTAGTGACCTCTTAGGCTCCACCCAGCGACCTCTTAAGCTCCACCCAGTGACCTCTTAAGCTCCACCCAGCACCTTCAGGAGCCCCCGCCTCCGTGGGACTTAGGGCTGTGAACACCCAGCCCTGAAGCCCACCAGCCGCCACTGGGGCCAGGGTTAGGTTTAGGGTTAGGGCTAGGGATAAGATTAGGGTTAGGGTTAGGATTAGAGTTTGCACAAGGGCTAGGGCTGGGCTACGGTTAGGGTTAGGACTAGGGCTAGGACTAGGACTAGGGCTAGGGCTAGGGCTAGGGCTAGGGCTAGGGCTAGGGCTAGGGCTAGGGCTAGGGCTAGGGCTAGGGCTAGAGCTAGGGCTAGGGTTAGGGTTAGGGTTAGGGTTAGGATTAGGCCTAGGCCTAGTGCTACGATTATGGCTATGGCTAAAGCTCGGGCTCGGGCTCGGGCTCGGGCTCGGGCTAGGATTTGGCTTAGGGCCAAGGTTAGGGTTAGGGCTATTGCTAGGACTAGGGCCAGGCCAGGGCTAGGGTTAGGGTGAGGGTGAAGGTGAGGGTTAGTATTACGGCTAGGGCTAGGTTAGGGCTAGGGCTAGGGCTAGGGCTAGGGCTAGGGCTAGGGCTAGGGCTAGGGCTAGGGCTAGGGCTAGGGCTAGGGCTAGGGCTAGGGCTAGGGCTAGGGCTAGGGCTAGGGCTAGGGCCAGGGTTAGGGTTAGGGTTAGGGCTAGGGATAAGATTAGGGTTAGGGTTAGGGTAAGTGTTTGCACTAGTGCTAGGGCTGGGCTACGGTTAGGGTTAGGACTAGGACTAGGACTAGGACTAGGACTAGGACTAGGACTAGGACTAGGACTAGGACTTGGACAAGGACTAGGACTAGGACTAGGACTAGGACTAGGACTAGGACTAGGACTACTTCTAGGGCAAGGCTATGGTAGGCCTAGGCCGAGGGCTAGGGCTGGGGCTAGGGGTAGGGATAGGTGTACGGCGAGGGATAGGGCTAGGGCTAGGGTTAAGCTTAATGTTAGGATTGGGCTAGTGCTAGTGCTAGTGCTAGTGCTAGTGCTAGGGTTAGGGTTAGGGTTAGTGTAAGGGTTAGGTTTAGGTTTTAGGGCCAGGGTTAGGGCTAGAGCTGGGTTAAGGTTAGGGCTAGGGGTAGACCGAGGGCTAGAACAAGGACTACGTCTAGGACTAGGACTAGGACTAGGACTAGGACTAGGACTAGGACTAGGACTAGGACAAGGACTAGGACAAGGACTAGGGCTATGGATAGTGCTAGGGCTAGTGCTAGGGCTAGTGCTAGGGCTAGGGCTAGGGCTAGGGCTAGGGCTAGGGCTAGGGCTAGGGCTAGGGCCAGGGCTAGGGCTAAGGCTAGGGCTAGTGCTAGGGCTAGTGCTAGGGCTATGCCTAGTGCTACGAATATGGCTATGGCTAAAGCTCGGGCTCGGGCTTATGCTCGGGTTCTGGCTCAGGCTAGGATTAGGATTAGGGCCAGGGTTAGGGTTAGGGCTATTGCTAGGACTAGGGCCAGGTCAGGGCTAGGGTTAGCGTGAGGGAGAAGGTGAGGGTTAGTATTAGGGCTAGGGCTAGGGCTAAGGCTAGGACTAGGGCTAGGGCTAGGGTTAGGCTTAGGGCTAGGGCTAGGGCTAGGGCTAGGGCTTGAGCTTGGGCCAGGTTTAGGTTTAGGGTGAGGGCTAGGGATAAGGTTATCGTTAGGGTTAGGGTTAGGGTTTGGTTTAGGCCTAGGCCTAGTGCTACGACTAGGGCTAGTTCTAGGGCTCGGGCTCGGGCTCGGCCTCGGGCTCGGCCTCGGCCTCGGGCTAGGATTAGGGTTAGGTTTCCGTCTATTTCTACGTCTACGGCCAGAGCAGGGCTAGGGTGAGTGTGAGGGTTAAGGTGTGGGTTAGTGTTAAGGCTAGAGCTAGGGCTAGGCTTATTGGTATGGTTTGTGTTAGGGTTCTGGCTAGGGTTAGGGCTAGGGTTAAGCTTAGGCTTAGGCTTACACTTAGGGTTAGGGTTAGGCCTAGTGCTACAGCTAGGGCTAGGGCTTAAGATAGGGTCAGTGCTAGGCCTAGGGAAGGGCTGCGGCTAGGGCTAGGGCTAGGGCTAGGACTAGGTCTAGGACTAGGACTAGGACTAGGACTAGGACTAGGACTAGGACTAGGAGTAGGAGTAGGAGTAGGACTAGGACTAGGGTTGGGCTAGGGCTAGGGCTAGGGCTAGGGCTAGGGCTAGGGTCAGTGTTAGGATTAGGCCTAGGCCTAGTGCTACGATTATGGCTATGGCTAAAGCTCAGGCTTGGGCTCGGGCTCGGGCTAGGATTAAGCTTAGGGCCAGGGTTAGGGTTAGGGCTATTGCTAGGACTAGGGCCAGGCCAGGGCTAGGGTTAGGGTTAGGGTGAAGGTGAGGGTTAGTATTAGGGCTAGGGCTAGGGCTAGGGCTAGGGCTCGGGTTAGGCTTAGGGCCAGGGCTAGTGCTAGGGCTAGGGTTAGGGTTAGGGTTAGGGCTAGGGATAAGATTAGGGTTAGGGTTAGGGTTAGAGTTTGCACTAGGGCTAGGGCTGGGCTATGGTTAGGGTTAGGACTAGGACTAGGACTAGGACTTGGACTAAGACTAGGACTACTTCTAGGGTTAGGGCTATGCTAGGCCTAGGCCGAGGGCTGGGGCTGGGGCTAGGGGTAGGGGTACTTCGAGGGCTAGTGCTACGGCTAGGGTTTGGGTTAAGGTTAGTGTTAGTGTTAGGGTTAGGGTTAGGGTTAGGTTTTAGGGCTAGGGTTAGGGCTAGGGCTGGGCTAAGGTTAGGGTTTGGGTTAGGGTGAGGGTGAGGGTTAGGGTTAGGGCTAGAGCTAGGGCTAGGGCTAGGGCTAGGGCTAGGGCTAGGGCTAGGGCTAGGGTTAGGGCTAGGGCTAGGGCTAGGGCTAGGACTAATGTTAGGGTTACGGTCAGGGCGACGAGTTGGGCTAGGGCTAGATACAGGGCTGAGCTAGCGTGAGGGTGAGGGTGAGGGTGAGGGTGAGGGCTAGGGCTTGGGCTAGGGCTAGGGCTAGGGCTAGGGCTAGGGCTAGGATTAGGGTTAGGGTTTCTTTTAGGCTTAGGCCTAGGGGTACGACTAGGGCTAGGGCTAGGGTTAGCCTTAGGGCTAGGGCTTGGGCTTGGGCTAGGGTTAGGGTAAGGGTTAGGGTTTGGGCTAGGGATAAGATTAGGGTTACGGTTTGGGTTAGCATTTGCGTTAGCGCTAGCACTAGAGCTAGGCCTGGGCTAGGTTTAGGGTTAGGATTAGGGCTAGGGCTAGGGCTAGGGCTAGGGTTATGGTTAGGTTTAGGGTTAGGTTTAGGGTTTGGCATAGGGTTAGGGATAGGGATAGGGTTAGGGTTAGGGTTAGGGTTAGGGTTAGGGTTAGGGTTAGGGTTAGGGTTAGGGTTAGGGTTAGGGTTAGGGCAAGGGCTGGGCAAGGTGTAGGGCTAGGCTTAGGCTTAGGCTTAGGCTTAGGCTTAGGCTTAGGCTTAGGCTTAGGCTTAGGCTTAAGGCTGGGTTTGGGTTAGGGCAAGGGCTAGGGCTAGGGGTATGGTTAGGTTTAGGGATAGGTTTAGGGATAGGTTTAGGGTTTGGCTTAGGGTTAGGGATAAGGGTAGGGGTAGGGGTAGGGGTATGGCTGGTTTAGGGTTAGGGTTAGGGATAGGGATAGGGATAGGGATAGGGATAGGGATAGGGATAGGGATAGGCATAGGGTTAGGCTTAGGCTTAGGCTTAGGCTTAGGCTTAGGGTTAAGGCTGGGTTTGGGTTAGGGCAAGGGCTAGGGCTAGGGGTATGGTTAGGTTTAGGGATAGGTTTAGGGTTTGGCTTAGGGTTAGGGATAGGGGT
>JALMGA010000008.1:19171002-19173502 GCA_023333525.1 Aspidoscelis tigris stejnegeri
TGTTAGTGTTAGTGTTAGGGTTAGGGCTGGGTTGGTTTAGGGTTAGGGATAGGGATAGGGTTAGGGTTAGGGATAGGGTTAGGGTTAGGGGTAGGGGTAGGGGTAGGGGTAGGGGTAGGGGTAGGGGTAGGGGTAGGGGTAGGGGTAGGGTTAAGGATGGGTTAGGGTTAGGGCAAGGGCTAGGGCTAGGGCTAGGGCTAGGGTTAGGGTTAGGGTTAGGTTTAGGGTTTGGTTTAGGGTTAGGGCACGTTCTAGGACTAGGACTAGGGTTAGGTTTAGGGTTTGGGTTAGTGTGAGGGTCAGGGTTAGGGTGAGGAAAGCGTGAGGGTGAGGGTGAGGGTTACGGTTAGGGTTAGGATTAGGGTTGTGTTAGGGCTCGGGCTCGGGCTCGGGCTGGGGCTGGGGCTGGGGCTGGGGCTGGGGCTCGGGCTCGGGCTCGGGCTCGGGGTCAGGCTCGGGCTCGGGCTCGGGCTAGGGCTAGGGCTAGGGCTAGGGCTAGGGCTAGGGCTAGGGCTAGGGCTAGGGCTAGGGCTAGGGCTAGGGCTAGGGCTAGGCTAGGGCTAGGGTTAGGGCTAGGGCTACGGCAAGGGAAAGGGTTAGGGCTAGGGTTAGGGTTTGGGTTAGGGTTAGGGTTAGGTTTAGGGTTAGGGTTAGGGTTAGGGTTAGGGTTAGGGTTAGGGCTAGGGCTAGTGCTAGTGCTAATGCTAGTGCTAGGGCTAGTGCTAGTGCTAGTGCTAGGGCTAGGGCTAGGGCTAGGTTTAACTTTAGAGTTAGGGTTAGGGTTAGGTTCAGGGCTAGAGATAGGGCTAGGGCTAGGGCTAGGGTTAGGGATAGGGATAGGGCTAGAACTAGGGCTAGGTTTAGGTTTAGGGTTAGGGTTAGGCATAGGTTTAGGCTTAGGCTTAGGGTTAGGGTTAGGGTTAGGGTTAGGGTTATGGTTAGGGTTAGGGTTAGGGTTAGGGTTATGGTTACGGTTAGGGTAGGGTTAGGGTTAGGGTTAGGGCTAGGGCTAGGGCTAGGGCTAGGGCTAGGGCTAGGGCTAGGGCTAGGGCTAGGCTAGGGCTAGGGTTAGGGCTAGGGCTACGGCAAGGGAAAGGGTTAGGGCTAGGGTTAGGGTTTGGGTTAGGGTTAGGGTTAGGTTTAGGGTTAGGGTTAGGGTTAGGGTTAGGGTTAGGGTTAGGGCTAGTGCTAGTGCTAGTGCTAATGCTAGTGCTAGGGCTAGTGCTAGTGCTAGTGCTAGGGCTAGGGCTAGGGCTAGGTTTAACTTTAGAGTTAGGGTTAGGGTTAGGTTCAGGGCTAGAGATAGGGCTAGGGCTAGGGCTAGGGCTAGGGTTAGGGATAGGGATAGGGCTAGAACTAGGGCTAGGTTTAGGTTTAGGGTTAGGGTTAGGCATAGGTTTAGGCTTAGGCTTAGGGTTAGGGTTAGGGTTAGGGTTATGGTTAGGGTTAGGGTTAGGGTTAGGGTTATGGTTACGGTTAGGGTAGGGTTAGGGTTAGGGTTAGGGCTAGGGCTAGGGCTAGGGCTAGGGTTTGGGCTTGGGCTAGGGTTAGGATTAGGATTAGCGTTAGGGCAAGGGCTAGGGCTAGGGCTAGGGCTAGGGCTAGGTTTAGGTTTAGGTTTAGGTTTAGGTTTAGGTTTAGGTTTAGGTTTAGGTTTAGGTTTAGGTTTAGGTTTAGGTTTAGGTTTAGGTTTAGGTTTAGGGTGAGGGTGAGGGTTACGGTTAGGGTTAGGGTTAGGGTTGGGCTAGGGCTAGGGCTAGGGCTAGGGCTAGGGCTAGGGCTAGGGCTAGGGCTAGGGCTACGTTTAGGGTTAGGGTTACGTTTAGGGTTAGGGTTAGGGTTAGGGTTAGGGCTAGTGCTAGGGCTACGTTTAGGGTTAGCGTTACGTTTAGGTTTAGGGTTAGGGTTAGGGTTAGGGCTAGTGCTAGGGTTAGGGTTGGGTTTAGGTTTAGGTTTGAGGTTAGAATTAGGGTTAGGTTTAGGGCTAGAGATAGGGCTAGGGCTAGGGCTAGGGCTAGGGCTAGGGAAAGGGCTAGGGATAGAGATAGGGATAGGGATAGGGATGGGATAGAGCTAGGGTAGGGTTAGCGTAAGGGTTAGAGTTAAGGTTAGAGTTAGGATTAGGATTAGGTTTAGGCCTAGGGCTAGGGCTAGAGCTAGGGCTAGGGCTAGGGCTAGGGTTAGGGTTAGGGCTAGGGCTAGGGCTAGGGCTAGGGCTAGGTTTATGATTAGGTTTAGGGCTTGGTCTAGGGCTATGGGTAGGGCCAGGGTTAGGGTTAGGGCTAGGGCAGTGTTTCTCAACCTGAGTGTCGTGACCCCATTTGGGGTCACGCACCCATTTTGGCGGGGTCGCTAAAGGCTCCGCAGGCTCCCCCGCGTCCCCCTCGCACGCGCCGCCGCCACTGCCGCCTCTGGTTTAAGGAGAGATCGGCGGCGGCAGGCGGCCTTGGCGGTGAAGGGCGCCGGTCGGGTGCGTCGCCGCCAGTGACCTTCGCCCGCT